>PVKS010019932.1:0-37633 GCA_004027875.1 Aplodontia rufa | reverse complement strand
GTGGCACAGTTCCTAAAGTACTAGGAGGTGAGGTCTTTCTCCTTTCATAGAAGCAAATGAAGAAAAAGAGCAAGGTTACCTATCATGCTACTCTAATCCCACTACCCTGATTCAAGTCCGTTTTTTTTTTAAATTGCCTAAACTCTAGAGGGAAGAGCTCCTTCAAGGTATTGGGTAATAAGGTGGAGTCAGGAGTAGCAAGGAGAAGCTTCTCCTTTCATGGTTTCTGTGGGCACAGTTAGGACTAGTGTGAATCCCAGAAGAACAAGGAGGAAATATCTGTAAACCATGATCCTAACTTTGAAGAGTACCCTGTGTACCTCTTCCTCAGAGGAGCACCGTGTGGGATAGTAAAGAAAGTCAGCACATGGCTTATGTAGGTACAGCAGTGTATACGACTGTATGTTGGGTTTCCTGAGGGGGGACAGAGAGTGCAATGGGGATGCACAGATGCTCAGGGAAGCCTTGTGGAAACTGAGCTTATAGTATGAAAAGGTATTGTCGGGGTGAAGGTGGTGGTGCCGCCATAGGCGAAGAGAAAGTTCTAGGCACAGAGAACACATTCTTAAAAATTCTTAGTTGAGAGAGAATGGATTATGTTTGGGGGACTGAAAGAAGTTTAATGAAGTACAGAAGGAGCAAGGAAGACAGAGGCATGGGTTTAGGTTAAAAAAGCAGATTGGAGTCAAACCATGTCATAGATTTGGATTTAATCCTTTAGGTCACAAAAAGCTGCTACAGCAGACTGGGCTCGTAGCTCAGTGGTAAAGCACTTGCCTAGCATGTGTGAGGCACTGGGTTCAATCCTCAGCACAGCATGTAAATAAATAAATACATAGAGGTTTTGTGTCCATCTAAACTAAAAAAATGTTAATAATAACAACAACAACAGTAAACTACTACAATTATTATTTTTTTTAAAACAGGTAAGTGACACGATCTAATGTGTATTTTGAAGATGCATCTTGGCTGCTGTGTGGGTTGAAGCAGGTAGAGAGAGTGGTTATGATGCCCGTTATAGTAACCAAAGAGAATAACAGTGGTGACTTGGACAATGATGGAGGTCAAGGGAGAACTTTTAGAAAGTAGATCAACCATAAGTTTGTTGACAACTAGGTATGGGAAGAAAGGGAAAGGAAGAGTCAAGTATGGGTCCTGGACTGATTGACTGTGGAGCCATGTGTCAATTCAGGGAAGCTGGGAGGAGGAAATATTTGAGGGATGAGGCAGAGGGGGAAGACAAGGGGCCCAGTATGATAGTTTGGGTTGCAGAGTGAGAGCCAAGAAGAAATGTCCAGCCATGCTCCCATCTGAGGACCTTTCCTGTTGCCTCTGCCTGGAACACTCTTCCCACAGACATCTGCATGGCTCACTTGTCCACCTTCATCAGGCATCGATTGGCTCATATGTCACTTTGTTACCAAGACTTTCCTTGATGACCTTGCTTGAAAAATTAGTAGTCCCTGCCACCTTACTCAGCACTCTTTATGTTCTCCTTGTGCTTTATTTTCTGTCATAACATTTATTATTTTGACTTTTTCCATGTTTCCTTTGTCTGGAATGTGACCTCATTCCTTCTAAACAGCTTCAGGGGGGCAGTTGAAATTTTAGTTTCTCTAGTGGGAGTCCCCACTCTCCTCAGGAATCTTATTTCTCCTTTTGGACATCATACTAAAATATAATCTGCTGCCTCAGGACTCTCCCCTCCTCCTGTGTGTGGAGGAGAGGGGCTATCTCTATTTTTGTATCTTGACACCTAGCACAGTTCCTGGTGCATGTAGATGCTCAGTAGATAGTTGCTGGCTCAAAGAGTTCTTAAGAACAACTATGGAGGATGTTAAATGAGGCCTTTCCTCTGTTGAAGGGTCTCAAACTGGTTTTTATTATTTTGGGGGGATTTTTTATGTGTTTTCTCTCCCAAGATATATTTTTCATTTTCCTAATAATAGCATCTCTGTTACCTTTTTAGAATTAGTTGTTTTCCATCACATGCAAAATTAGTTGAATTCTTAGTCAACATATCTTGGCTTCCCCTTTCCAAAGGATGAAAAAGCACATAACACAATGTAAGACAAATATTCTCTTTCTGCTTAGAATTTGTACCTTGAATAGAGAATGAAACATGTTAGGACTGAATAATCTAATATCTCCCTGACTATCCATTCTGTAGGTCCTGCTCCCTGAATGTCTAGAAATTTCCTGAGTCTTGTAAAACCTGGTTGTGAAGATTCTCTTTTAATTTGATGGGTACTATACTTTCTTCTCATCAATACCATTTTGGGGATTAAGTTGGTCAGAGTTGACTTCTGCTACCTGTGTCCAAAAACATTGACTTAAACTGAGATTAGTACTGCTAGTTAGTTAGATGTTCAAAGTCTATTAGTTATGAAGGACACTACAAAATGATGCACATATAGTGTAAGTATTTTATTTGACTGCCATACATATAAATACTCATTTACTAGTCTTTCAATGAAGCCACTTAAGTGTGGGTTTTGTTTCCTTTTGGAATACTCACACCCAAAATACTTTTCCTGTGATTTTTGCTTCCAATTTCATTAAATTGAAGGACTTAAAGACATTTGTGAAACAATTTGAGGGCAGAATTCCAGACTCTCAAAATTTACCTTACTATTTACAATTATCTCATTTGATGTAATTGAACAGGATTTTTTTCAGGTAGTTCTTTTTAGATATGCTATTTATTTCCCAACTTTCTTCTTAAGTTTTATGTAAAATTCTTTTCTTTTTCTTGTTTCACAATTTTATCAAATGCTTCATTACATTGGGCAATTATAATAAACAACTGGCAAAACAGACTTGGGAACAGATATATTATAGTAAAATGATAAGCTCATAATTAATTGAAAGAGGAAAATATAAGGGACATATAAGAGACAATCTGCCAAATGGGAAAACTTGCTTGCTTTTGTGTCTGTACTAGTCAGATTTTGGTGGCTGTGACAAAATATAGAAATCCACATAAAGGAGGAAAGACTTATTTAGGCCCACAGTTTCGGAGGCTTCTGTTCAAGTCTTTCGATTCCATTCTTTCTGGGCTTGTGGTGAGGCAGGACATCATGGTGGAGCAAAGTTGCTGACCTCATAGTGGCTGGGAAGCAAGTAGAGAAAGGGAAGAGGGACTAGGGACAGGATGTACCCTTCTACTTCCTTCAAGTAGGCCTCACCTCCTGCAATTTCCACCTCCTCCCAATAGACCATTTAATTGTGAAACTATCAATGGATTAATCTGCTGAGGAAGTCAGAGTCCTCACGATCCGACAGCTTCTCCAAAGCCCCATTTCTGAGCATTACCACATTGGAAACCAAGTGTTTAACACATGTGGCTTCATATCCAAACTGTAGCAGTATCCCTCAGGGAATAAAGGACTTCAATCAATCTTTGGATAAATGGATGCTATTAAAGAGGACTTTCATTGGACACAATTTACGTTAGAGCTTCTCAAGGAAAATGTATTTTGTTTTGTTTCTTGTTGTGTAATACCTCTTCTTGATTTTGGATTATTATGGAACATGATAACAATATTTCTTTTGAAAGCATTAGTATCAACCATATTGAACTACAGTTTGTTAACAAGTAGTAGTTCGTGAGGACTTCTGATGTGAGTGGCTTCACTGCTGAATACAGGGCTTCCACAAATGAACCAGAAGTGCTTTAGACTTACATGAAACACTGTATCAAAAGGGAAGTTGCTATTTAGCACCCAAGCATTATGTGAGATTTCAAGACCAGATATGGCCTGTGACCTTGAGTTGCCCACAGGTTTGCTGTTAAGAGATAAACCAAGGACAAATGAAACTAGGTCATAATCCAAGGCAATCAAGGTTTCAATGCCAGATTGGTGGCAGCAGGTAGCAGGTGCTCTTAGAAGAGTGAAGCCAGGGAAGCCTAGTGCCTAAGGTCTCTGTGCTGACATTGGAGGGCATGCATTTACTCATTTATGTACATTTGACTCTGTTCTGCTGTATATAAGGCAGGTTCTAGAACATAGGGTTATAAGGGTGAGAAAGTGAGACAAAGCTCCTGCCTTCCGAGAACTTAGTTGGGAGTATGGGAATGTGCTGGGCAAGGTGCACACAGCACATGGTAAACATAGCCATGTAGAAATATATACACATTGCTACAGACAGAGAAAAACAGGTACCAGGTGGGGCTAATGCTGGGGAGGGCTGAGCTACGGAGTTGAACTTTGACCTCAATGAATGAAGGGAGTTAACTTCATGAAGTTTTTAGGGACAGTGTTTCAGGAGGCAGGATCAGCTATTGCTAATGTTCCCAAATACAACTCTATTGGGGAAGAAAAGATGGGGTGACTTTCGGGAGTGGATTGGTTTCCATTCTACAAGACCAAGACACAGCATTAGCAAGTATCTCCAGCTGTATGTAACTAAAGGACAGTTATTGGATTTTCTGAGCTCCTTGGGGAACCCCAAATTCCTCAGTGGTCACATGAACCTATGAAGCTGAACATGCAGCAGAACTCAGCTTCACATGCCTCTGCGGGGCTGCAGCAGGTGGGCGCACTCTCTTGCTTCCCCATTCCTCAGGTTGCACTTTGATCCATGCTAATTTTCAGAATAATAGAGAGGAAACTGAAAACTCAAATAGCAAACTTGAACTCTATCATTTTATTTTTCCATTTTATAGTTTTCCTTTCTGTCAGGCTCTTTTCTGACAAGCCAAGGTTTTTTGGCAATTCAACTGAAAAATAAACTTAAGCAAATGAACATGATTATAGGGATCCAACCTACCAAGATTACTCTATTAGAGAACTTGTTTAGACAAAACCAATTTTTCTCATTCCCACAACTGACAAAACTGGAGGAAAATCACTCATGTTTAAAAGCAAAGTATAGTAAAGTGCTATATCATACCACTGGCTTCGTTAAAGGGAAAATAAACAAACAAACCATAGCTACAATGTGTTGCTTGAAAATGATAGGTCAGAGGTTTATTTAAAAAGGAGAAATACAAAATATCAGATTGGCAGCTTGATTCCAAAGGCTGAAGATGGATGTGAAATAAAAACTTTACCAAGAACAGTATGCCTTGATTTTGAATCTTGACTTTGTAATTGGGTCCTTATATCAACAAATAATAGTTTTGGCAAGAAACAAACAATAACAAAAAAGAGCAGCAGTGGAAATGTTTAAATTGAACGTTGATCTCTTAATGTGGTAAACACACTTTGAAGAGTGTGTTGAACTCTTAATGTGGTAAACGCATTAGACCTTCATGCTTTTTGTTGATAGCTTGGTTTAAAAACAAAACAAATAAAAAAGAAGCCTTCAGAAGTTTTCTTGGCAAATACGGAACTAATTAACAGTGGATAATATTGATGATTTGGAAAGATTTAATGAAAACTATAATCAGTGGGAGGCTGAGGCAGGAGGATTTCAAGTTTATAAATAGCCTCAGCAATTTAGTGAGGCCCTAAGTAACTTAGTGAGACCATGTCTGAAAATAACAACAACAATAACAAAAAAAAAAAAAAAAAGAAAAGAAAGAAAGAAAAAGAAAAGGGCTGGTGATATGCCTCAGTGGTTAAGCATCCCTGGGTTCAATCCCTGGTACCAAAAATGCAAACCAAAAAACTCCAAAACTATATTCAGGGTGACCATATACTCTGTAGTGCCCTAGATTGTCCCACTTCTCACCTGTTGTCCCAGTGTAATTACTAACAGCAGCTTCCTTTCGGTCTCCAACTGTTCCACAGCTAGGTGGATCCTGAAGGCAACATTTCTCCCCAGAATGGAGTCTGTTTCTAGCAGGTGTGCCTACCATTCCAATTTCAGGGACTGCTTCATCCATTCAATTATGAATACTTCTAAAATGTACAATACAAACTATTTTTCTAGTCACTGAAATTACAAAAAAGAATAAACAAATCATTCTTAGGGGCTCAGGAGTACAAGGATTAGTACAGAATGGACTTAAATTGCTTTTCTCAACTCTGTGCAGTGAAGAGTAGTGAGAACACGGCATGCGGAGCACAGGCCAAGAATCAAGAGAATAGAGAGGTGAGCAACACAAGGTCTATAATGTGGAGGAGTCATGCTGGTTTGATCTGCTGTCTGCCCATTAACCTGAGGATTAAAAGCCTCCACTGGCTTTCCAATTCAATGGGAATCATCTGAGCATCTTATCACGATCTCAGAGCCTCTGATGTGGCCCCCACCTCTCTGTGACCTTATTTCACCCTGCTCTTCCCTGGTTCACTAAGCTCCAAGCATACTGGCCTTCTCTCTGTTCCTGGCATGGTCTTAGCTTGCATCTGCCTCAGGGTCTTTGCACCTAGCACTTCCTATACTATATAGAAACCCCTACCCCCAGGCATCCTGTGGCTGACCCCTTCTCATCATTTATACCTCTATTCCAGTGCAATCTCTTTCAAGAGTCTTTCCCTAGCCACATTACCCAAATTACCCTCCCCTCTTCCTGCCTCTTTTTGCCTTGGTTGGTTTTCTTCATAGCATTTATCACCCTCTCAATGTAATTAAGTGTGTGTTGCTTTGTTAGGTTGTATTCTCATGGTAAAATGTAGGGGAAAACCCTTGTCTACCTTGTTCACCCCCAAATCTCAGTATCAAAAGCAGTTGCTGGTACATAATAGATACTCAAAAAGCTCAATAAGTATTTTTGCATAAATGAATAAGTCAAATTTTATGACACTTTTTTGGATTTATGCTTACTTCTCGCAATTCAACAAGCACTCTTAAAAGCTTTTTCCTAGTCTTTTTCCTTTCTCCTTTCAGATGGTTCTTTTGCACTTTGAATCCTTGAATCTGTTATTTTCAGTCCATTCTCTTGACAAAAGAGTTATTTTGTGTAGCCTGCACCAATACACTGATGTTGACTTTTGAAACTCACATAGGTCCAGAAGTGCTCTGGCTGTTGCCTCCTGTGCCTCCCTGGACTAATAAAGTATGAACTTGAGGAGATATTTAGTCATTTCTCTTGCCTCCTTTCATATCTAGGATAACTCATACTAATCCTTTTCAGTCTGGAGGGGCTTTTGAGAAACCCTGAACCTCACAGTGGTTAGGGCTGTGCTTCAGATTAGAATATGACACCCTTAGATAAATGTAAACAGGGTACGAATTTTGAGTGTTGATTCCTTTAATGGTGACAGTTTATCTGTTCCCTTTGGAAGCAGGGCTGTTGACATTGCTGAGGAATGCCTTGTTTGTCCTTCCTTCAAAATCAATTGGTAAGTAAGGGGACCAACCTTTTAATGTTGACTGTGTGATCATCATACTCCCACTAAGGACAATAGCCAGCCGGCTTTGCTATCCTTGTGCATGGAACAATCTTATATTTCCTACAGTTCAACTCCTCACTGAATGCTGAAGATCTAACTAGGATTTGACTTGATCAACTCTGCCTTAGATAAAATTGAGTTGCTAAAAAAAGTACCGACTAGGGCTAGAAAGAATATTGGATGGTTAGATAATGTGGGTCCTTGTTCACAGTGACCCCTTGTGTCACATCACTCCTCTGGACTTCAAAAGTCCCATTTGTAAAATATGGAGTTTAGATTAGAAGATAGTTAATTCCTTGTACTTCTAATTGCAACAAAAATGCAGTATATGAAATGACTAATCAAAGATGGGTCTGGGCTAGTGGCTTGGCATTTGGTGGACTAATGTGGGGAAAGATGATCCAATGTACATTGGAGGTATTTCTAGATGGCATGGAAAAAATAATGCAAAGAGAGATTTGGAATACTCCAATAACACAAATTATCCCATTTTTATTTAAGAATAAGCAAGGTCCTACTTATGGGGGTGTTTGATGATACAGTGCTAGTCTACCCAGTGGAAGCAGCTAGTGAAGTGGACAGTGGCTGTGCAGCTTCCTGGAGCCCAGATGGGTCTTGTGTTGGGGCATGGAGGATTTTCTTTTTGCTAAGAAGATCTGCTCCATCTTAGAAATGAAAATGAGAAGAATATGTCACTCTGTGTGTGTGTGTGTGTGTGTGTGTGTGTGTTAAAAAAGCTTAGGAGACACCAGTCTATGAACCAAGCGCTGAAGCTTTTATATATGGGTAATACAGATTTTTACTTGTTTGAACTCCTAAGGTATCTCTATGATATTCCAAACAGGGATGGGTTCATAGCACAGGAGAAAAATTCTTCTGGTAATATTACTTGTAGAGTTGCTGGGCCCAGAAAATAAAAATATAGGATTCACAACTAAATTTGAATTTCATATAACAACAAATAATTTTTTACTATCAAGATGTCCCATGCAATATTTGCATTTCAATTAGCAATTGTAATTAAATGAGACCAATTTTTTGGAAAAGTTAATGAATAGAGTAGATTTTGGGGCTGTGGAGGTATTGAAGAGAATCAGTGGACCTTGGAAGAGGGTAACCATAGTCATTTAAATGCCTGTCTTTGCCACCGTTCTTATCTCCAACAGCTAAGTGTGGAGATTATATATATGTGTGTGTGTGTGTGTGTGTGTATAAATATATATATAAAATATAAATATAAATATATATATATATATATAAATGCTCAAGTAAGAAATAGAGTTTTAACTCTACCTTTAGAAAGACCAGAGTTTATTTGCAGAACCTACTGGAACTTTGAGTCCAGCTGTAATGACAGAGCTGACCCAGACCCATATCAAACATTGTGATAATTGGGTTTTTCATGTCTTAGTGAGACTGAGATGGAAAGCTATATTATGGTTGAGCTAAGAATGTATTCTTTCATTTTATGGGAAAATAAAATGTCCTTGAAATATAAACACTTCCTTTTGGACTTTTTCTCAATCATACTGAACTCACAAAATGTGAAACTTTTTATTTGATTCAAAGCAATGCTGAGGAGTTTCACCCCAAGACCCCCTTTAGCCAGCAACTAGATATAGATAATATTGTCACTGGAGGAGCTTGGGGTACGGGAATGCTTTCCTCACCCCTTAAAGAAGGCCACTGTGAAAAATGAGAAAAACTTTCCATCACAAGCAGAAGAACATCTTAAGCTTTCTTTTTTAATACCTTTTTCTATTACTGTTCATTGTAAGTTTGTGCTTATGCCAGCATCATTTTGACAAGTCTCAGGAAATCTGCAGCTGTAATTGCAGGATCCCTCCTTTAATAAAATAAAATTTGATTTTTATTTACATTACATAGTGGAGAATTGCTAGACTTAAAGAATAGTCATGAACCCATAATCAAAAATAGACCAATTTAACTGAGTTTCATCACTTAAGATGCACAAAGATATTAACTAGAAAATTAACCTTCACAAGGTTAGAAGTTGCTGGCAAAATTCCTAAACAATATGAAATATTCTGAGGTCTTTAGTTCCATTCTCCCACACTATGTTGCTCTTCTTTTCCCACCCAGTAACTCTTTTCCTACAGCATATTCCCCTTTTTCCAATTCCCACCCCTTTTTGGCAGGCAATTAGCTTCTTAATTGATTCACATTGGGCTTAACATGAGGACTCTAATTTCCCATTTCTCATCAAATGTTGGTTTAAAAAATTGCATTCCCAGCTCATTCTATCCTCTTCCCAACTTAAAATCCACCTGTTCTAAGATAATGTTTAGGACATGTCTGTTTTGTTCTGTTACTGTGTTGTCTCCCATTCTCTGTCATGTACTGTTTCAGTGCTCTGTTGCTGTCTAACAGGCAACTCAAACTCAGTGTTGTAAAACAACATTTGTTTTATCATGCTTACCAGGCTCAGCTTCATGAAGCAGCCCTGGTGCAGTGGTGCTAGCTCCTGAATGCTAGCTAGTGTCAGATGGTGTTACCCGTACCACATAAGTTGTTCAATATTTTGATTTCTATTCAGATGCACCAATTCATCAGTCTTTTGTTATATGTCCCTTTGCTGAGAATACATGCTCCTTGCTCACTTGGACAAGACCTTCTTGTGCCTTTTAAGATTCAGCTAAAGTTCCTTTTTTGGGACTCTGAACCTACCTTTTGCTCCCCCTGTTGTACTGCTGGATACAATGCATTGTAACCATTTATTTATTTTCATTTTTTATTAAGAAATTTAGTTATTGTACAATCAAAAATGTATTCAATGTAACAATATGATATGTATATATTCTTAAATTAGATTTACCCCCTAGACCCCACCCTAATCCCCCCCACCCCCTCCTACCCAATACATCTCTATGGCTGCCCTAAGTTATGTGTTGCTATGCCTTTCCTGGGTCTAATACATGAGGTTGACCACCTTTCACACAGGCCTGGGTCTAGCTCCAGCCTCCACAATGAGTGAAGACATTCGACCCTTGACTCTCTGGGTTAGGCTTACTTCGGTCAACATGATTTCTTCCATCGCCATCCATTTATCCTCAAAAGCTGCAATATCGTTGTTTCTAATTGCTGAGTAGAACTCCATGGTATGTATATACCACCGTTTTTGGATTCATTCATCCAGTGAGGAGCATCTGGGTTGATTCCATATTTTAGCTATTGTAAATTGAGCTACTATGAACATGGATATTGCTGTGTCTTTATAATGTGCTGATTACAATTCCCTGGGAAAAATACCCAGGAGAGGGATAGCTGAATGATATGGTGGGTTCATACCTAATTTTTTGAGGATTCTTCACACTGCTTTCCAGAGGGGCTGTACTAGTCTGCAATTCCACCAGCAGTGTGCTAGTACTCCTATCTCTCCACAGCCACTCCAGCATCTATTATTGTTTATATTCTTCATTTTTGCCAATCTGACCAGCATGAGGTGAAATCTTAATGTGGTTTTCATTTGCATTTCTCTGATTACTAGTGATTTAGAACACTATCTCATGTATTCATTGGCTTGTTCAATGCCCTCTGTTGGTAAGTTTCTATTTAGCATGTTGGCTCATTTATTGATTGGGTTTTTAGTGTTTTTCAGGTTGAGACTTTTGAGGATTTTGTAAATTCTGGATAATAGTCCCCTGTCAGAAGAATCACAGGCCATAATTCTCTCCCATTCTGTAGGAAGTCTTTTGACAATTTTGATCATTTCCTTGGCTGTACAAAAGCTTTTTAGCTTTATGACATCCCACTCTGATTTTTTACTTTACTTCTTTCACTTTAGGAGACATGTTGAGAAAGTCCTTGCCTACTCCCAAATGCTAGAGTGTTGGTCATAATTTATCTTCTAGCAGTTGCAAGCTATCTGGTTTAATTCTTAGTTCCTTGATCCATTTTGATTTGATTTTCATGCAAGGTGAAAGGTAAGGGTCTAATTTCAACTTTCTGCAAGTGGCTGCCCAGTTTGTCCAGCACCATTTGTTCAATAGGCTGTCTCTCCTCCATGTTATATTTTGTCCCCCTTTGTCAAAAATCAGATACTTAAAGATTTGTAGGTTTGTTTCAGGGTCTTCTATTCTATTCTATTGGTCTTCATTCCTATCTTGATACCAGTACCATGGTGTCTTTGTTACTACAGCTCTATAGCGTAGTTTTAGATCTGGTACAGCAAAATCACCTGTTTCATCTTTCTTGCTTTTGGCGATTCTGGGTTTTTTTTTTTTTGTTCCAAATGAATTTGAGAATTGCTTTTTCTATATCTGTAAAGAAAGACATTGGTTTCTTGATGGGGCTTGCACTATATCTATATAGAGCTCTTGACAGAATGGTCATTTCTATTATATTAATTCTGTGCCAAGAGCATGGAACATCTTTCCATCTTCTCAGGCCATCTTGAATTTCATTCTTCAATGTCCAATAACTTTTGTTGTAGAGGTATTTGACTTCCCTTGTTAGGTTAATTCCCAATTATTTTAATCTTTTCAAGGACATTATGAATGGGACTGATTTCCTGATTTCTTCTTCTGCCCTATTATTGTTAGTGTATAGGAAAGCTATTGATTTATAGGAGGTGATCTTGTAGCCTGTTGCTTTGCTAAATCTGTTTATAAGTTCAAGAAGTTTTCTGGTATAGTTTTTTTTTCTGATCTTCCAGATACAGGATCATATCATCAGCAAAAAGGGAGAGTTTGACTTCCTCTCTACTATTATCATCCCTTTGATTTCCTTCTCTTCCTTTATTGCTCTGGCTAGAATCTTGAGAACAATGTTGAATAAAAGTGGTGAGAGCAGACAGCCTTGTCTTGTTCTTGAGTTTAGTGGAAATGATTTCAACTTTTCTCCATTTAGTATTATACTAGCCAAGGGTTTGGAATATATAGCCTTTACATTGTTTAAATAAGTTCCTTTGATATCTATCTTCTCTAGAGTTTTGAGCATAAAAGGGTGCTGAATTTTATCAAAGGCCTTTTCTGCATCAATTGAGATGATCATATGGTTTTTGTCCTTAATTCTGTTTAAGTGATGAATTACATTAATTGTTTTGTGTATGTTGAACCAGCCCAGCATACTTGGGTTGAAGTCTACTTTATCAAGATGAATTATCTTCTTGATAAATTTTTGAATATGGTCTGCTAGAACTTTATTAAGGATTTTTGTGTCCAGGTTCATCAGGAATAATGGTCTGAAGTTTTCTTTTTCTTGATATGTCCTTGTTGGGTTTTGGTATCTGAGTTATGGTTGCTTCATAAAAAGTGCTTGGGAGAGTTCCCTCCTTTTCAATTTCTTGGAATAACTTAATAAGGAGAGGTGTTAGTTCCTCCTCAAAAGTGTGGCAAAAGTCAGCAGGGAAACCATCAGGTCCTGGGCTTTTCTTCTTTGGTAGACTTTTAATTGCTGTATGGATTTCAGTGCCTGTTTTTGGGTTGGTTAAGAATTCAATATCAATATGTGTCAATTTAGGGATGTTGTATGTGTCTAGAAATTTGCCCATGTCTTCCATATTATCTAATTTGGAGGAGTATAGTTTTTCAAAATATGATCTTATAATTTGTTGGATTTCCATGGGGTCAGTGATAATCACTCCCTTTTCACTGGAGATTTTATTTTATTGATTTGCTTCATTTATCTCCTTCTTTTGGTGAGATTGGCTAAGGGTCTATCTATCTTACTAATTTTTTCAAAGTGCCAACTTTTTGTTTCATCTATTCTTTTTATAGTGTGTTTTTTTTCTCAATTTCATCTCTGTTCTTGATTATTTTCTGTCTTTTGCTGGCTTTGGGGTTAGGTTGTTCTTCCTTTTGAAGGGCTTTGAGATGGAGCATAAGCTTATTTATTGGAATCTCTCTTCATTTTTAATGTGGGCACTCAGTGCTATAAATTTTCCCCTTAGGAATGCTTTCATGCTGTCCCAGAGGTTTTGAAATGTTGTGTCTTCATTCTCATTCTCTTCCAAAATTTTTTGATTTCTGCTCTCCTTCTTCTTGTATCCATTCTTCATTTAATAGGATATTATCCAATCGCCATGAGTATGTGTGTTTTTTGTTATGATTTTTGCTGTTGATTGCTAGGGTCATGGTGTTATGGTCTGATATGATATACAGAATACTATCTACTTTTTAATATTTGCTGAGATTTCCTTTGTGAACCAGAATATGATCTGTTTTGGAGAAGGATCCATGTGCTGCTGAGAAGAATGTATATTCCACTGATTTGGGGTGGAATATTCCACCCCAAATCAGTGTAATATACATTATATATATATATATCTGTTAAGTTCATTTAATTTAGGCTGGATATTTCTTTATTGTTTTTTGTTTTGATGATCTGTCTATAGGTGACAGAGGAGTATTGAAGTCTCCCAGTATTATTTTGTTGAGGTCCACAAGTGGTTTTATGTCATGCAGTAATTTATTCACATAGTTGGGAACACTGTTATTTGGAGAATATGTATTTACTCTGGTTATTTCTTCCTGTTTTAGGTTTCCCTTTACTACTAAATAGTTGCCTTATTTATCTCTCCTGATTAATTTATGTTTGAAATCTAATTTGTCGGATATACATATTGCTTGCTTTCTTGGGCTGTGAGCATGGTAGATTTTCCGTCCTCTCATTCTTAATCAGTGGATGTCTCTTGTAAGCAGCATATTGCTGGATTTTGTTTGTTGATCCAGTCTGCTAGTCTGTGTCTTTTGAGTGGTGCATTTAAACCATTCGTATTCAGTGTTATAATAGAAGTATGTATGTGGTTCATAGTTATTGCATATTTTTAATAAGTTCTGTGCTGTCATGGTTGGGTATTGATAAGATGTACTTTTATTGAATTTCCTATGTTTGTGGATTTTGGGTTTTGATTACTTGTTTTTCTGTCTGGAGTGTATCTTTGAGAATTCTTTTTAAGGCTGGTTTTCTGTTCACAAATGTTGTCAGTTCGATCTTATCATGAAAAGTTCTTATTTCCCCATTAAATTTGAAGCTGAGTTTTGCTGGGTATAGTATTCTTGACTGCATGTTATGGTCATTCAGGTGTTGAAAGACATATTTCCATGATCTTCTTGCCTCCAGAGTCTGGGTTGAAAAGTCACAGGCAATTATTATTGGTTTGCCTCTGAATGTGATTTGGCATTTCTCCCTTGCTGCTTATAATATCCTTTCCTTGATATCCCTGTTGTACAATTTGAATATGATGTGTCTTGGTGAGTTTCTCATTTGATTAGGCCTATTGGATGTCCTAAAGCTTCCTGAATGAGCATATCTGATTCTGTTTTTATATGAGAAAAGTTTTCTTTTACAATTTCCTTGAGGATGTTCCTTATACTAATTCATTTGTGTTTCAATTTCTTCTTGTATTCCAATTACTCTTATATTGTTCTCATTTCATCCCAGACATTTTAAAAATTCTGATCATGTTGTTTTAATTGTTTTTCTTTTTTGTCATTGATGTGCTCAAGCTTGCTCATCCTGTCCTCATGTCGAAGTTCTTTCTTCAATAGCTGAGGTTCCATTTTCTACAGAAGTTAGTCTATTATTAAATTCCTTTATAGTCCCTCTCATGTCATTGACTGCAGATTTTAGCTCTGTTACTTCCTTTTTGTGTATGTCTATTTCTTTAATTATAGAGTTTCTCAACTCTTGAGTTTTCTCATTTATTCCCTTCATTTCTTCTTTTAGTTCATTGGTCCTTTTCATTGTCAGACCATTGATAATTTGTTCTAGATTTTCCTCCCAGTCCCTGGCCGTGGACTCCCTGCTAGGGGAGTTTGTGGGTTTGAGGTGAACCTCTTCTGGTTTGATTCCTCATCTTTGAAGAACTTCTTCTGGATTTTTGAATTGGGGATCCCTGTGTGGATGCAAGACAATCTTTGAGTTCTTCTTCCTTATACATCAAGGGTTGGTTCAGATACCACCTCCCTGATGACTTCTTTCTTCTAGAAGGCTTTTTTTTTCTGCCTGGAGCCTTGTTTTGTTGCAGCTTTTGGGTTAAGGTTCCAGGACTTGGACTTGGCACTTGGTGGGGTTGCTGGGCAGTCTGCTGCACTGTTGAAGCTAAGCAGTAGAGGTATGTCACTGGGTTCTAGGGTCCCAGATGTGTGGGGTGGGCCAGAATGGACCAATCTATGTACTACCCTGGGGTCTGGGATCCTTGGTGGTGGCATGGGCACAAAATATCTGGGCCCAGCAGATGTGTGTGACAGCTGGGTGGTGTCTGGGTGTAGAGTCCTTTTAGGTGTCTGGCTTGACTGCTGTTGTGGAACTGGAGTCCTGGGCACACACAGGTGTGTGTGTGGGGGGTCTGCTCAGGCTTCTTCTAACTCTGTAAATTGAAATGAGTTCTTGGTCTCAGTCCTGGTTGTTTTTCTTTAGGTCTTTGCTGTTGGAATGGGAGTTTTGTCCCATCCCTTATTTGGATTAGGATATTATCAGGAAAGTTGAGTTGAGAAATCAAACCCCTAACCTGTGAACTGTTAGTGTCCCTTAAATTTTCCAACTCCTCATGAGCTAATAAGAAATCATCAATATGAACAACTACTGCATACAATAAACAGTATTAAATTAGTTATTTAGTACAGACTATATTACAGTGTTACATTCCACCTATGAAACTAATAGTAGTATTAGTCAATACTTTTGGTGACACTAGTATTTAACTATCACCTATGTCAGTCTTCAAATCATACAATAGTTATTGAGTTTGGCATTCACAGTGGTAATGGTTACACAGCCTTAACGGTGGGGGGAGGCAAAAGGTATAAACTAGGGTTCTGTCCCCTTCCCTCACTTTGGGGGAAGTCTGCTCTTTCCCTTATGCTTTACTTTCTATAAAATAAAGTCTGTCTAACATGCTTAAAAAAAGTATAAACTAATTGGAAGCCTGAGAAAGAAGGGAATGTAAGCATAATTTAGAGAGGAGGTTAAATTGTCCAATCATGGACAGAGAGAAAATGGAGAAGGTGAAGGATTTGCTGGAGAAAGAAAGAAAAAGAAGAATAAAAGAAAATAAAGGAAAGGAAAATAGGAAAAAACAAACCCTGGAGGAAGAAAAGACAGATGTAGCAAAATAGAGGAGGGATGAAAGAGATATTAATAAGATTTGGGTGATAGCATAATGGTAGAAGCAAGTGCAGGAAAATTATGCAGGTAGGACACAACATACTTCAAATACTAAATGAATTGACCAGAATACCTCCTCTCAGCAGGCAGGACAGGATAGATAGAAGAGGCAAGAGGGATAAAGAGAGAAAATGAAGAAAACAAACACACACACACACACACACACACACACACACACACACACAAAATCCAAATCAAAAGAACAGGGAAAGACAACTGAAAAATCCTCAGCAAAGACAAAATGAAACAAGAACCAAAAAACAAAAAGAAAAACAGCTAGTATTTTTATATGTCCATGAACCAATCAACTTTTCCAGTTGGCACTCAAATACACATCAGAAATAAGAAAGAAGAGGAAAAAAATTAAAAAGAATTCTTAATGAATACTTGGAACTATGGTCACTAAGGTTGTCTCTGTGCACTTTGGGAGCAGATGTTCATCATCTGCCTGAGTTTTGACAGCAGGGTCTTTCAGACAGTAATTATGTGATCTCAAGTAGAGGACTGGGATGGCCTCAGACTCCTAGGATTTCTTGGAGGAGATTTCAGTGAAGAGATCAGATTAAGGATTGCTTTGATGGCTGGTCTTTGACAGCCTCCCTGGGGATCTGAAACTCAGGGGTCTTATGGCTTTTATGTGCAGGGGGGGGTGTGAGATGCTTTCTATGTTCCCTCTGCCAGTGGTTGCATTCCTGACCCTCCAGGATTTTTGAGCTCAGACTGAGGACTCTTAGAGTTTGGCTTATCACATGAGCCTTCTGGCTGGGGTGGGGTTGGACAGGGCTGAGCAAAGGTGCCCTTTACTCCACAAACCCAAATCCCCCTAAGTAAAGTGAGGACTGAGCCTGTCCCATGCACCCTCTTCCTGGTTCTGTCTGTGAAGAGTGGCTGTCTCCTGGCGCTATTTTGGAGGAGCCTGCTCTGAACTCCTGACTCGCTCCCATTGCGAAGTCTGCTCCAAAAGGCTCCTTTACATAGTGTGAGACACTATGTTCTGTGAGACACTGTTCTGTGAGAACTGTGAGACACTCTTCTCCCTTTATGCAATGGAGGTGCCTTAGGGGTGTCTCTAGTTAAGTCCAATGCACGATCCCTTATAGAACATGGCTTCTCAGTGGCAGATTGGCTTGTAGATTGTTTGTCTCCTCCCCTACTCCCATGCCAATTGGGATTAATGGCAGGCATGGCTGTGGATGCTGTGTCCCAGCTGGGATGGAAATTATCACTTTTCCACTTGCTGCTCCCAAATCTCTGATCATCTAAACAACTCCCCAAACTAGCACTGTGTTCCAGTGATGATTATCCCTAAAGCTCACCTCATAGTAATGGAGTTGTCCTGGAGTTTTTTCATCTGGTCATGGAGCCAAAAGAGAAGCAGTCTTCCTTCAGCTCACCATCTTGTGCCACCTTTTAACCATTTATTTTTAAAAATTTCCTCCTTAAAGTGTGGGTTCCTTACATGGACCTCTTTTTTAATTGATCACCTCTGTACTGTGTGCCTGTCACATGATAGTCTCCAGGGGAAGAATGGGTCTTGAACATCAAGTGACTCAATCCATCTTCTGTCTTTTGGTAATTAAATATGCTTCTTGATAAATAAAACTTAATTCAAGTTTTTAAAACATATCTGTAAGTATTATAACATCTTCATACATCAGGGAACAGGTCATGAATTTATTTATTTTCTTTTTCTATTGTACATAGAGAATTCCTTCCCTCCAACTGTGGTTTGGATATGGCTTGAGCGTGTCTGCTGAAGGTTCAGGAGCTGGAAGCTTGGTCCCCAGTATGGTTGTATTTAGATTGTGGAAACTTCACTTTAATGGCAGCTGGTGAAAGGTGATTGGGTCACTGGAGGCACCACCCTGACGGGATTAATGTAGGCCTCAGATATCCACTTAATCAATGTGGGAGAGAGAAAATCAAGCCCTTGAACCCCCTTGCTTTCAGGTTCACTGTGTAACTGCTCTCTCTTCATATATGCTTCAGCTGCGATGCTATCCTCCAGGTTATAATGTAGCCACAAGGCCCCAACAGAAATCAAACAGATGGACTTTCAGCCTGTGAAATTGTGAGAAAAATAAACTTATTTTCTTTATAAAGTGTCTTCCCTTAGGTATTTTTATAGCAACAGAATATAGACAAATAAACCACCATAAAATGCTCAAATCATATGCTCTATGAGGGCAAAATCCTTTTGTCAAGAGTTTAGCATATAGTCTAGAACCATATTTAACACTTATAAATGCATTATAGTAGCCAATATTTATAGCAAGGGATACAAATAAAGTGCTTTGCTCACATTCTCTCATTTAATATTCTCAATACTATGAGAGCTACTATTATCTGACTCATTTTATAGATGAGGGTTAGAGAGATTAATTCAATTATCAACATCAGATGGCCAATAAGAGTTGAACCAAGAATGTGCACTGTCAGGAGAAGATTTTTCATGCACCATGCTTCCACTCCACCTTGGGTAACTGAATATCAGAAAAACCTTAAGTCTGTCTGGGTTGTAGTCATCTTGGTTCCACTCTTGCAGTCCACCTGTGCTTATTTAGTTTGACTTCCAACTTTTAACCTAGAAGAATGAATTTTGTATGTTCAAAGAATGACAGTAAGACCAGTGTGTTTAGAACTTTAGGAACAATAGAGAGATAAGTAGGAGATGGGGTTGGAAAGAAAAGAGGAGCCAAGGGCTTACGGGACTTTGGAGAAGTTTGATTTATGTAAATGAAATTGAAACCCCTGGAGGTATCATGATTTGATCTTCTTCACATGTAAACATTTTGTCTGCCCTAATAGATGATTACTTTGGGAATGGGGTGGATACAGGAGATTCTTGCAGCAAATGGAACAAGAAAAGAAGGAATACAGACTTGAGCTGAGGAAAAGTTCATGAGCTTAGGATACAATTGGAAGTAGAGGTCAATATTTGTTGAATTAGTGTGAATATAATAAAACATTTCATATAATAATTGTCATGGACCAGGTGCCCAGTAAATGGTGGTTATTGTTATCATCACCTCTTTTATCTTCTGAGCGATGAAACTGCAGCAGTGACAGTTATGAGCAATCAGCTTCCTCCTGTATGCTTTATCCTCTGTCCCTTGCCTCTTACTCTACAGTTCACTCTCTTAAAGTGATCTCCAAACTATTGAATTCAATGAAATTTTCTTTTTTTCCTTTCATTTTGCAGTGCCTCTCTGCAGCCTTTGACTCCCTACTCCTTGAAATGCCTTGCTACTCCTGGAATCCCTTCTAAGTCTTGCACATCTCTTAGGGCTCTTAACTCTCTTTCTTCTCTTGAAGTATAGAGATTGCAGAAGAATCTGATCTTGAGAACCTCAATCTCATAGTTCAAGTCCAGAAGGCCAAATTTTCATCTCTGACCCTATTTCAAGGTTAGCTTCTCATTTTCAATTGTCACCTATCTTTTCCAAAATCATGACTTAAAACTAGAACAAGAGAAGCAAACTTTATCTCTAAATTCCTCAATTTCCAGCCTAAGATATAAATGAAAAAAATATATATATATTTATAATTTATTAGGAATCCTGGGAAGCACACAAAAATTTTTATAAATGATAGGATTCTTACAGAGAACTAATCTTCTATTGAGAAAATTAGGAAGGGTCTTGAATTTAACTTAGCATATACATTTTTGAAATTAATTTTCATGTGCTTTATTTTTACTAATCACGAATAATTCATGAAGCACTGGCCAGCACAAGGAAATATTTTACTTTACACATATACCTACATTTCTTAGCTCTGCTCTTAATTCTAATTACTACATTCAATTTCTGTTTCTCAATGGGAAGAGAAATCCAACGTAGAATTGAACAACAGATAATGAACTTCATTAAATAGGGCTGAGTAGAACATACCAAGATTTGAGCATAAATCAAATTCTCTTCTGAGTTAGAAGTTTAATAAATATTAAGTAGGCAAAATTTTATCCACGGTCTTGGCCCCCTTTGAGATGAGGTCATAACTATTGTCTTCCCTTTTCTTTCGGAAAGCTCTTGCTCAGAAGCTCTCTGGGATTTAGATAGGAGAGAAAAAGTCTTCTCTCCTGCTTCATTCTGACATATACCTGCTTTCCAAACTATGTTTCTTTTTTAATTAATATAAGGTAAGTTTGGAGAAAAAAGGAAAGAGAAAGGCTGGTTGAGTAGCCTCCCTTTCTCTAGTATCCCAGTACATGTTTTGCCAGAACCATGGATGAGAACATTGTGTTGTATCTAGGATATCAGGAGATTCTCAGTATTTCTGAGAGTCTCTTGAGAAATAGAAAATACTGAGTTGTTCCAGGAAGAAAAAAAGAGAAAGAAAGCCTCAGATTTCTACTATGAGCACAAGATGCAAGTCCCAGGCTGTTAGCCTCACAGTAGAAGAGGGGGTCAGGCAGGGTTTACATTTCCCCATCAGTGTGCGGATTCTATCATGTAGGAGCCTAAAAAGGAGTATCTTCCTTAGGACCAGTAGGAACTGGAACAGTGCTTCATGCATAATAGATAGTAATGGTTGAGCAAATGAGCAAATGAAAGAAAGGGCTCTTTTTACTTTGAGTTTTCAGAAACATCAAGGATGTCAGAGTTTACCAGTCCTGTTACATTTTGTAATCTCAAAATGACAGAATTAAAAGGAGAAGGACTGCTCTTTTCCCTTCCATTTTATTGCCCTATTTGGTCAGATTTTCAAAATATCTCTTTGTGAAAATTCTAGCTTACAAAGTTCTCTATGTTAGATCCTTCTATGAGAACAAGAAACTTTTAAATGTTTTTTTCTCTTTTAATCCACATTCCTATTCATCTTCCCACTGTTCCAAGTGCAATCATGTTTACTTTTGGAGTGATCCTTTTGTTTCTATAGCTTACATAATGTGTGTCTTTAATTTGTGTGTATTCAGGTTTGTTATATTTTTGTGCTGCAGATAATCTTTTCCCTATTATTATTATTATTTTAACTTTCTTCTCTGAGCATTGTGATGTTCTGTATAGCTGAGTGAACATCCAATCCAATATCCTTTAGTTGGGACACAGTCCGTCATGGGATGTACCCATTATACAGTAGTTCCCCCTTATCTAGTTTTGCTTTCTATAGTTTCAATTTTCCACAGTCAACAGAGTATCAAAAATATTAAATGAAAAATTCAAGAAATAAACAATTCATAAATTTTAAATTGTCATTGTTCTGAGTAGCATGATGAAACACCACATCATTCCTCTGTTCCAACCAGGACATGAATCATCCTTTTGTCTAGCATGTTCATGGTGTGTACACTTACACCCATGAGCCACTTAGTAACCATCTCAGAAGACCCACTATAGTGGCAGTGTTCTGCTTGTGTTCAGGTTGCAATTATTTAATTTATAACTGCCCAAAGCATAAGATTAGTAATGCTGGCAATTAAGAAATGCCAGATAGAAGAAGCAAAATTCTCCCTAGAAGTGAAAAGGGGAAAGTTCTTGACCTAGTAAGGAAGCGAAGGAATAATGTGCTGAGGTTGCTAAGATCTATAGTGAGAGCAAATCTTTAATCTGTGAATTGTAAAGAAAGGAAGAGAAAGTTGTGCTAGTTTTGCTGGCACATCTCAAATTTCAAATTACAGCTACAATATGTGATAAGTGCTTAGTTAAGATGGAAAAGGAATTTGTGTGTGTGTGTGTGTGTGTGTGTGTGAGTGAGTGAATAGGTAAAAGCATTGCATTTATAGAATATGGTGCTATCCCTGATTTCAGGCATCCACAGAGGTCTGGAATATATCCCTATGGACAAGGAATTTGATCCGTTCATTCCTCAGTGTTCAGCACTCTGATTGCTTTTGATATCCTACTCCAAAAGTGATGTTGTGGGGAGCATATGAGTATTTGTCCCCTTCTAGACATGTATAATAATTTGAGTGGCATATATACCCAAGAAGGATTAATAAAGCTTAAGTACAAAACTGCGTATTTAGCTAACTGCAGCCAGTTCGTCTCCAGAACAACTTCTAGTCTACCATCCCACAAGCAATGATGAGGACTCTTACCTCCTTATATTTTTTGCCAGCATGGAATTATCCAGCTTTCTACTTTTTGCACTTTGCATGGGTATAAAATGATATTCCGTTATTACTTAATTTACATGCTTTAAGCTAATGTGTTTTTTTTTTTACTAATACTCATCTTTATATGTTGACTTTTTAATGTGATGTCTGTAAATTAATTGTTTTCTTTTTCTCCATTCTCTTTTGGACTCCCTGTCTTTATTTGTTGATGGCTGGAGTCTCTTGTCAGTTTTACACATTGCAAATATCTTTTCCAAATATATCACATCTCTGTTAACTTTGTCCATGACATCTTTTGTTGAATAGAAGTCTCTAATTTTTATAAAATAAAATTCATAGTTTTGGTCTTATATTTTTTGCCTCTGGGGTAAAGAGCTTTATTAAACTCATATTTTTATGACAATAATACAAGGAATGGAGAAAATATTTTTGATAGCTTTATGTCAAACAACAAATATCATTTCTAGAGTTGAACATGAATCTCTTATAACAGCCCTAGGCTTCTTCGTTACTATGAGTAACTGTAAATTTCTGTAAACCCAAGAGGAGAATGGGGCTCGCTTGTGGCATGCATGTTAAAGAGCTTTCTTACCTAAGCTGAGATGGTGTTTTAAAGAAATAATTTTATTCTCAGGAAGCTGTAGTTATTTGGTGTAGGGTTGACTGGCAAAGAAGTTTAGACCTACCTAGGGGTTGAGGAATTTAAATGCCCAATCAGTGTCTTTCACTTAACCTCCACAGAATGCCTTAATTTTTCTTATCTAGTCTTTATTAAAAATAGATGATGAGAAAAAGACTGCTCTGTGAACTTCTTACTGGTTTTTATTTTCCTTGTTGGCCAGTTATCCTAGTTAGCCAGAAAAAAAAATGTAGATTTGGGTCTCACAGGAAGTAGGCGGTAAGTTAGACCCAATTTGAATCATAGTTGGAGTGAGTAATGCTGATTGTTGATGTAGTGGGTTGGACCACATCCTTCTGAATTGATTTTACTTGGGACCTCAGAAAGTAAACTTATTTGGAAGTTGGACCATTGCGCAAACAATTATGTCTCAAGTGAAGTCATTCTTAATTTAAGATAGACCCGCAATTCAATGACTGGTCTTATAAGGGACCAGTAGAGTATACAGAGATACTCAGGAAGAAGGCCACATGCAGACAGAGGTAGAGAATAGAGTTATGCTGCCACAAGTCAAGGAATGCCTGAAGTCACCACAGGTAGGAGGAGAAAAAGAAAGATTCTTAGAGAGCATTATCTGGTGAAAGATGCTCAGCATGGCTGAAGTAGCTTTTTCAATGGTAAATAAGTGATAGTAGTATATCAATTCATAGAATTCTCCTGAGTATTAAATGAAATGCATGTAAGCACTTAGTAGAGATGAGTGCTAAGATACTTAACAAAATAGCACTATGTACAATATAAACTTATTCCCATTCTTTGTCTCTTTTTCTACACACTTTGTTAAAAGTATTGTTTAGTATTTTTATTTTTACTATGAGTTAATATAGTACAATTTACCTTATTTCTTACAATGTCACCACCAATCAGAGTTACTCAGTAAACATTTGCAAGATAAAAGCAACCTCATCTTTACAGGAGTACCACCTGTCCTTTCTTCCTCTTTCTTTTCAATATTGCTAATATCCAAGACCTTGCATTTTTGTATTTTCACCTAGAAACTATTTTTTTCTGTAAAACTATTCCCTCAATTTTATGCTTTTATGGAGAAAGATATATTATTATTGTCTTCTTTAGTATAAAAGAACAGAGATATAAATTAGACAAAAGAACAACCTTGTTCCCAAAGCACACCAGGACAAATCAACAAATCACAAACCTGTGATAAACTTGGGTTAGAATAAACAATTCTCCATACTTAAATTCCCCTATGTGTTTAAAAAACATTCACGAATGTTAAATGAGTAACTTTCATAGCAGCTATTTCAAATAAGCCCTTAGGTAGACACATTTTCTCTCACATTTTTTGAATCTGAGTCAATACTGGAAACTTGCTGGCCAGCCTGTTATCCTGTCCCTGAATTATGCACCTCATCTCCAAATGAGGCCTGAAGTGATGCAGGAGGCAATCAATAGAAAGGCTTGATCAATGTTCAATAGAGGAAGGAACGTTTAATGAACAAAATACAGGACTGGGAACTGAGCCAGATCTGAATTCTAATCTTCTCTTAGCCTTGTATGCAGAAGCCTAACTACGTTATTTCACTCCTTTAGCCCATTCCTAGAACTTTATTTTCCCTACAGATCCTACATCTTACTTAAATGGGCCAATGGTTAAAGACAAGAGAAAAGCACATGTAGCAGCAGCAGAAGCGACATGAGGGTAGAGCCTGTGTTTTCATCTTTATCCCTGGTGTGCATGTATGCGTGTGCATGTGTGTGTGTGTGTGTGTGTGTGTGTACATGCATTTCTTTCCCTTGGTTTCTCTGCTTACTGACTGTTTCAGTTCTTTAACACCTGATGCTTGTGCAGTGATCTACTGTTTACTGAGTTCTATTCTCTGTGGGAAACTGTTCTGGCCACCTGGGATTCAATCCTGGACAAAACACAAGATAGCCACTCAATGACGCATCAGACAAGAAGATTTGGCTCTGTTTACTTTGCTTTTTATTATGGAAATTTTCAAGAATGCCAAAGGAGAGGAAAAATAGTGAAATGAACTCTATTATACCTATTGTCCAACTTCAAAAATTTTCAACAGTTTTATTTCCTATCTATCTTTACTTGCTCATATATCACTGTATGCAGTGTACACCGTTTATGATGCAGATTCCAGACATCTCGCTGTTCTTGCAGCACTGTTTTGATTTCCTCAGATGGAGTATGGAGTGAGCACTCCTGTCTTGCCAATGTTCTTTGGTTGGTGCCTCAGCAATGCCTCCTTCTTTCCTTCAAATGTCAAATTTCAGATGTAGCAGAAGTTGGTGAGAGGACCTGAGTCACACCAGTCCCTTAGAAAAGCACTTTTAACCCTACTACATTTGCTTTCAGGAGTCTTCTTATCTCCCAAAAATTATGAACAAGAAAAGGCAATTGAACCAGATTTGGGGTGCAACAAGGCTGATTACTGCCCTCCTGTCCTATCCTCTCTGTGCCCAAGAGGGTGGTTTTGCATGGTCAATTGTCCATAGCTATTCCTGAACTACAGCAACTGCTCAGGCCCTTTGGGTGCAAGCTTGACTGAAAGTTTCAAATCCATTTCGACTTGAATTCGTGGCTTTTGTCATTTTTGACCTTTCTTCCTGTTCTGTCATTAAAGCTTGGTTCTTGAACTGGGGGCCAAAATGGCATGGGGGAAGCTTGAGAAATGAGTTAGAAAGTACTAATAGTAGAAATTATGGTAGAAAGATTAACAAAATCAATACTTCTTGAGTATTGGACAGTCAACAATTCTGAGTTAGATATTATTATCCCATTTTACCAGTGTAGAAACCAAAGATAACTGGACCAAAGCCTCATGGAAGTGAGAGACAGAGCTGGAACTCAAGCACAGGCAGCCAAGTTCCAGAGCCCACCCTCCTAAACCCTCTGCTGCACTGCAGTTTTCCTGGTGTCTCTTGAGCAACCACTAGCCTTTCAGTGAAAGGACTCTGGCCAGTACAATCTAAGGTCAAGGATGAGAAAAGGTGATACAAAGATATGAAACAACAGTGGGATTTCATTGTAACAAATGCACCATGTTAATACAAGATGTTAATAAGAGGGGAAACTGTAGGGGAATAAGGGATGTGTGGGGGCTCTATTTTTTGTGCAATTTTCTCATAAACTTAAAACATCTTTAAAAAATAAAGTATTTTTATAAATTTTTTTCCCTACAATAATATTGAGTGATAATTTGGGACAATTCAATGTAGGCTGGACATTTATGTTTAGATGTCATGGGCGAGAGTTCTGAAAACCCTGCTTACTTATAACTTATGATTATTATCAAGATCAAATGAAATGCATATAGGTGAAAGAATTTCACTGTGGAAAACATTCACGTTTCTGCTGATATATACTGTCCCTCCTCTTGGGTCTGTGTTGCTTCTTTTCTGCTTTTTGTTTTCTGCAAGGATTCCCTGAAAAGTCAGTCTCCGCTGAAACTGCTTGCATGTGTTCTGTGTTATAGTTGTATCTTTGTTTCTGTTCTCATTTTGGCTGGATCAGGATACTCTAGAGACTTGTGCAAAGTATCTCTGTCCCAGAGTGAAGCTAAGGAATAGGTGTCTATTTACTATCATACCTGATACTTGCATATATTTTTGTTGAGGGTGAGGGTCAAGTTGAGTGTGCACTTGAGTTGTTGTGAACAGAGTGGATTTCCAAACATTATCCCCACACCAATGCATTTCCATGAGTATAACTAGGTCGTCATGTGCCCTATAATTATTGACTTATGCATTTCTATTCTTATTGTAAAGAAAATAACTTATTGGATAATGATTTCTGCTTCTGCTTTTCCTTGGAGCTAACAGAACGAAGAACAGATATTTTGGATTATGGTGCAATAAATAACAAAAGATCTATTCCTTAAAGCAGCTAAATATTAATTTTTCTTATCTTCATGGCCCAAGAGATCATGTGTGACCCTTAGCAGCTACATTGTGGTTTTTACTTAGTTGAATGGTTCACTTTTTATGAATAGATTTTAAAACCACAGGGCAGAACTTTGACATCTCAATCTGGTCTTACATTTTTGTATAGTCAATATTTAATGAATAATGGGGGCAATTCTGCTCAGTTGTTAAAATAGATCTTACTTCCCAAACAGCATTTAGGAATCATGAGGATGCAGCTCCAGCTTATTCTGTGTTTTGTAACTCAATCATACTTCAGAAGGCATAGCTATGGGAAATTGCTAGAACCATAAAAGCAACAAGTCATTCCCTTTTTTCTTTACCAGTTTTAAGGAACAAATAAAATAATCTAAGACTAAAATAAAAACATGGGGGAAATTATGTTCATATGTTTACCCAAATTGGAAGGGGGCACCCAAAGGTATAATTTAGGAGAAACAAAAACATGATGTTTGAGAGTATATGGATTTCGAAAATTGTTTCCAGGTGCTATAAGTGAGATTAAAAGCTATTTCTAGACATTAACCTCTAAGAGTTGTTTTGCTTGTTAGCAACATGTTTGGGTATGTGCACACCAGTATGTGAATATGCAGTTGTCTCTGTGTGAAGACTATAGAATATTCTGGAATATAAATTACCAGTGCTCTTTTGCTTACCCAGGCATCAATGATCCTCTGAAACCACCAATGTCTGAATGAATATCCTAGAAACCCAGCTCTTCCAGTCATGGGTCCTCTCCAAACTGTAGTTGAGATTGCTTGACCTGTGCTTCTGCTGTACTCTTTGCTGTCTGTGAACTTCATCTTGCTAACTACTAAAAAAGGAACCCAATCTACAGGCTCTGACACATCTAGTCAGATTTAGGTCCTATCATTATATCCACAGGCCCCTCCTCTCTTGGTCCAGCAGTCACAGATACAACATTTCCTTAGATCCTTCGTACCTCTTTGTTTATCACGTATCTTTCAATGTAATGACTCAATTTTCTTTTTTTTTCCCCACATTTATTAGAAGTTTATTGCGATACAGGATACAGATGAGGGGGAAACATTGTCAAAACTGTAGCAATCAATGTGTATAAACTTTGATAACCAGGGGTAATGCTAATACATAGATAAGCTACTATGGGTTTCATCTAATGCAGTTTCCCCCATAAGAACTCATGTGTTAAATGGGTATCTAGTGTAGGAATAACATCGGCTTCTGGAATGGTTCCCCCATCTTCCCCATCACTAGACTCCTATGAGTTCTTCGTAAACCCTCCCCTCTCCCCATCCCCTTCCCTCCACCTCCAAGTTCCCTAGGGAGCTTTCGCCCCTGTTGCACTGAAAGTCCTTCAATTTGAGGCTTTGTTAGGTCAGCAGTCTGTCCTACTGCTTCAACATAAATTCTAGTATCAACAGATGAGAGAAACCATTCGGCCCTTAAGTCTCTGAGCTTGGGAGACTTCACTAAGCATAATTCTGTCCATTTCCATCCATTTGACTTCGAAAGCTATAATATCGTCTTCTCTGATGGCTGAGTAGTATTCCATAGTATATATGAACCAAAGCTTTTGTATCCACTCGTCAAGTGAGGGGCATCTGGGTTGGTTCCATAATCTAGCTATAGTAAATTGAGCTGCTATAAACATTGATGAAGCCACATCACTATAATACGCTGATTCTAAATCTTTTGGCTTGTAAGGTGGTTCCATCCTTAATTGACTCAATTTTCATAAATGACTGTTATACTCTTGGGCCACTTCAATGTACAGGTCATGTTTGCATATGTTTGAGTATACAGGACACAAAAATAAATTGGAGCACAACACATCCATTGTTCATATATACCTAGCGTTGTGAATAACTTTCATTTCTTATTAGCGTTATAGTTTTAGACAAGATGTATCCCACTTGTCTTCTAACCATGTAGAGTGGGAATGGGATTTTAGCTTCTGTTTCATAAGCAGTTCCTTGGAAGCTGTTTATTTTCTCTCTTTGGAATTATTAACTTGAACAATCATTAGATTAAGACAAAATGTTCCTCATATTGCACCATCTTGCACCTCATGGGTTTTGTTTTGTTGGGAACATGAGATTTCAGTCTTGTACTTTTTCCACCATGTACAAAATCCTAACATTTATATAGTGCTTATTATTTATCAGGCATTTAATTGTCACAGCAATCCAGTGAGGAAAATGTTATAAAATTTCCCATTTAATACATGAGCATACAGTGTCAAGATGGTTAACTAGTCCAATGTCACACAGCCGGTAAGTGCTAGTGTCACTATTCAAACGAGATCCCCCAATTTTCGAGACCTTGATTTTTTACTCCTACCCAGCTGTGTCTGAGGTGGTGGATGTAGTCTACGCAGTATGCTAAGGGTCAGAAGTCTGTGAGATTCAGAAATAAAATGAGAGGCACAGATTGAGTTTTCATCTTGGCTTGTAGAAAATGAACCAGAATGCTTCATGGAGATACCAAGGGAGGAGAGTTTGTAGTTTCTCATAATCTCTATCAGTTCTTGCCCTTTCCAACTTATACCAAATAAATATGCAACCCAAGGAAAAAGAATGTGCTTGCTATGACATATATCATCAAAAGAACTTTTAGTACTCCATTCCAAAAGACTGCTGCCTGAGGCCCTCCTTTATAGAAATTCCAGAACCCCCTCTGTTTGGTTTCTAAGTTTCAAAGGTTACAGATGGTCTCATTGCTCTAAAAATAAATATTGTGGATCTTTGAAATTTGAAACCAGACCATCTCTCCTTGCACTTTTCTTTAACATTCTTGATTAATGGATTCATGAAAGTCATAAAAATCAGCTTCTGAAGGGTTAGCATCTTTGATTAATATTGAATTTAGCCACTTGCCCATTTCTTCATTTGTATGACAAATTTTTAACTTCTGAGGAAAACTTCTAATCACTTCTTTGTGTCAGTACTTTTGTGAGAAGTTCAAAGTCAAAGGAGGTAGCAGCAGCATTAGACTACAGTAATGAAAAAATCCACATAATTAATCATTCCTTCAACAAAACCACTGGCATTCATCCAAGAAAAGAGAAACATTCCTTAGAAAAGAGTTTGTTATCTTGACTTAGGTTCACCTTGCTTAATAGCCTCTTTGGGAAGCCCAAAGCAGTAATGATTATTGTGGAGTACTCTGACTCCTTTGTAAACTGCAAGTGGCTGCCTGGATTTTGTAGGTGTGGAAACTGAGTTTTTGGGTGAACTTTCTGTATCCTTGGATTATTTGCTTTCAAATATCCAAAATTTCTATTCATGCATCACATATGAATTATCATATTTCATTCAATTCTCAGAGACCTAAAGCCTCCTATTCATTGATAGATTCCACTTCATGTTAAATATTTCAGCTAATATGTCTGCTTCATATTTTTCAATAAAAATGCTTCTTTTGTGTAATTTGTATTGGAGAGACAGAATAGTTTATTCCATTTTAAGAACAGAGTGTGTTTGTGCATGTATACACACAAAACCCCAACTTTTTACATTTTTTTAATCTGTGAACTGAAAAAAAACATGTAGTTGATGAGACTGGTCCCATACAACACAGTGAAGGCCACTTCCTTTTCTTTATTAAGCATTACTAGTATATTAAAGTCTAGCAAAAGTGTTACTAATGATTCCTGGAAGAAAACATATGGACACAATTAAATTGACCATTTTTTCATAATCAATGAATAGCATAGGATATGCTAGCAGTCACAAGAATATTAGTTAATTAAACAGTGTCACCATAGAGAGTAGAAATGTTGATAGGCCCCCTCTATTAAAATATTTGTCATGTTGGCTAGGGCATAAATACCTGCATACCTGACAGACTATACCTGAAATCTATTTTTGCTTGTGTCAGATTAAGTTGAAAAAAAAAAAACACCCTAGAATGGCACATATTGAAACAATATTAAAAGAATTGCATTAACTTGGAAAATATCAATTCATCAGAAAAATTATACCCATATTGAATATCTCCTTTGGAAATCTGTAAATAACAAGAAGGACACACAGATGAAGACATCACAGTCCCTGAGCTGCAGGAAAATCCACTTTATAATTAGTGGATTACTATTTAATAGTGGTATTCTGAATCATCCTCTGCTGACTTGAGTTGCGTAAATAGGTTCTTGCCTCTGCCCAGTACTGAATCTTTTCGTGGCATTGCTAAGGGAGTTTCATTTCCCTCTATAGAGGATACAATGATATTATTAGTTCCATATTTTTATTGGTACATTTTAGTTGTACATAATGGTGAGATTTGTTGCTACATAGTTGTGCATGCACACAATATAAGAATATAATCTGGCCAATATCATTCCCCAGTATTCACCTTTTCCCTTCTTTCCTTCCTCATTCTGGTCCCTTTTGTCCACTGATCTCCCTTGGATTTACATGACATCCACTCCCACCTTTCCTTTCCTTTTCCCTCTCTAGCTTCTACATATGAGAGGAAGCATATGACCTTTGACTTTTTGAGTTTGACTTATTTCACTTGACTTAATGTTCTCAAGAGGATACATATTATTTTTATTGAAAATTTATTACACAGGGATTGGCTTGCTGGACATTTGCATAATGATGTGCTCTTCTTTCTTATGTGGTGGGGTCAGAGTTCCTGTCCTCTTATGTTTCACATGCCCTGCCCTGCACCTGGGGCCTGTTCTTGCAAAATTTTGATCTGCCTTCTTCTTCTTCTTTTTTTTTTTTTTTTAAGAGAGAAGGGGGGGGGAGAGAGAACATCAATTTTTATTGAGTTTTTCACATGACTTTCATTGCTCTGACACTTAGTTGGGTAAGTGGGTACTGGGGTTTGTACCTGTGTACTTGCTCATGCTGGGTAAGCGCCATAACCGCTGAGCCACTGTTCCAGCCCTTGGTCTGCCTTCTTAGGTGGAAAGAGGGAGGAACTTTGTATTTGGGGTCAGAGATGAAAATAATTCACCCACTGGCAGGAATAAGCCAGGATATTTCCATTGCAAAGTCATCCAGTCTCTCCTCCATCCCACCCAAATTCAAGAGATCAGACACCATCCTTTCAACCATTTCATCTATACCATCAAGCAGGTTGTTAACAAGGATCTACAACAGATGTTTAAATTGCTTAAAGAAAAATTCTGTTCAGTGAATTCCCATTAAGTTAGGGCCTGTCCATACTCAATGTTATACTCAATGTGGTATTTTTTTTAAAGAGAAAGAGAGGGACAGTGAGAGAGAGAAGGAGAGAATCAATTTTTTGTTTTATTTTTTCATGTGGCCTTCCTTGCTCTGATTTTTTGTTGTGTACATGGTGCTGGGGTTTGAACTCATGTCCTTGTGCATGCCAGGCCATAACCTCTGAGACACCACTCCAGCACTTCAATGTGGCACTTTTGAGGTATGAAATGGCTAATATAATTCCCATTCCTTTTTGTTTTGTTTCAGATTGAATATGCAAAATTATACTTTAAAATAGCAAACAAATGCTTGAGCTGGTATTTCTACAAAAATTCTTGCAAACAAAATTATTTTCCATAAATATATGCAAACTTTTAAACATTTGTTTTTTCATGTTATGTACTCCCTTAGACACCTCCTTAAATAGACTGAGTTAAGTTTTCATCAATGCAAACGACTAAAAACTACATGTAAGATATTAATTGATTGAGTTGAATCCTTTTTGAAACACAGGATGCTACTAGGAATGGGTTTGAAAAATGTTTCTATTCCTTGTGTAGAAATAACATTCAAACATGCTGATTAATCATCCTATCAAGCTATTTTACTCAGGACTTAAATTAGTGGTGTGTGTGTACTTGTGATTAAATCAATGAATACAAAGCAAGCATTTCCTAATTTAGTCACCAAACCTTCTATGGGGTTTCTATGGATTTCCAGGCTAGCAGAGGTCAAGTCATTGACTCATATTTCCCAACTTCCTTAGCTTTGATTCATAAATCTTCAGTTGGCTTAATTGCTGGTAGGTAAAGATAGCTTTAGAGAGCCATTTTCCTAATGATGAAATTTTTTTTCTGACAAATTAGGTGTCAAAACTTGCTAAAAGTTCTTTTATTATAATGGAAGGTAGATGGGACATTTAATAAATGTGTTCATGGAGAAATGAAAAGTATTTCATGCACATTCTAGACTTTGGGATTGATTTTTGAGCTAAAGCAATCCTTGAAAGGACAAGTGTACCTGAAAGTAAGCTCTATTTTGTGTTTAAATCTCAAAACCAGAAGCTTCTTACACAAAGACACTACAGAGTCCCTGGTGAATAAACACAATAAGAATGAGCTGTATGTTTGTGAGAGTTGCCAATTATAAAGTACAACATGTCTATTTGCTTAACATTTACGCAATACTTAGAGAGCTACGTAATTTACTGCTTACTGCTTTGCAGGCAGAAGGTTTGATATCCCCCAAAGAAATATGTTCATAAAAGAGGTAAGACAAAAAATAAATAAATAAAAAAATAAACAAACAAACAAATAAAAAAGCCCAGGAAAATGTAATGACTCTCTCCATGGCTATGTTCTGATATTGTAAAAAACATTTTGATATCTATAAAGCAGACTATGGCTAGAAACTACCTTCTGAGGGAATAAAAGACAACTAAGGCTGTAGAGTGTCATCCATCAGAGTTCTGTAAGTGCCCAGGAGTGCTCTTCAATTTTTACCTATTGTGGCTTTCAACATTCCTTTGTTTTAACCTGGACTTTTTATTTGCTGCCACCATCTGGGCCAGATCTTGGTTTGATTTTCTCTGGCTTTCCAGCTTTTGCAATTGGATTCTTCTATTATCAAAAACTCTCATTCCAGGATTTATTTCCTGATTCTTGCTTTCTACGTTTGTCTTCACTGCTTGCTTTGACCCACTTTTGTACTGGCTCAAAGCCCAGCAGCACAGTTAACCTCCCTTCTCTCCTCCTAGTTAGCTGGGCATTTGCAACTTTATAATTATGGAGAAAGAAGAGTTCTAAACTCCTGAATGGGGAGGAAAGACAGAAAAATATTTTATAGTATTTTAAAAGCATATATGATTTTTTAAAATTGAGTTTCTTAAAAAAATCATAAAGGGGGCTTGGGGATTTAGCAGAGTGCTTGCCTAGTACCCACAAAGCCCCAAGTTTGGTCCTCAGCCCTGAAAACAAAAACAAAAACAAAAAAAATCCTAAAAAATATTAACTTTTTTCCTTAAGCAAGAAGAAACCTTCTAAGAATTGTTAATGTGTAGTGCTTTGACAAAGTGATATCTTAACTTATTTATGCACAAGATGAAAAACAATAATAAGGCATAGAGAATGAATAGTGCCAAAAATTGATAGTTTCTAAAACCAGATGAAAGTAGTTCTGACTTTGTATACATCTGATTGAATCAGAGTTCTTGTTCTCTCATTGTACATATTTGCTAAGTTCCTTTTAGGAAAGATGTTTAAGTTTGACAGGATGTTGAAAATTATAAGACATGGAAAACACATCTTCAAGGAAATTAAACTTTCTCTGGAAAGACAAGATCTAGATTAGGTAAATGATAAGCCAGATATGAAGCCCAAGATTAAAGATACATACCTAACACATAATTTTGAATTCTCTATTTAGAATTTATTTTGTCATAAATCCAAGTAACACCTCTCTTCATCCCATTGCATTTAGTTATAAAACTAAATCACTATTTTTTATTTAGACTTTGGGGAGGGTAATTATTCAACTGCATACAGTGTGTTTGTAGATGACTTTTAAAGTTTTAGCTAATGTGTCAGTTAACTTATTTACTCAAACTTGAGATTTTTATGATATTAGGTGTGGGGATGACTAACATATAAAATCAAGAACATGTATTATGAACTGATTTCATAACACTCATTATGTAATTTAACTTTCATTATGCAATTACCTTAGGGAGGTATTAAATACCATTTTTGTTTGTTTGATTTCCAGGTAAAAACCAAGGAAGTTAAGTGAAAGAGCTATGAGAAGCAAAAATCAAAATGGTGGTACAGAAGATGAGAATTCCTGATCAGGAGAAGCATGCAATTGTAATTCCAGAAGTTAAGAAGTAGAACCAGATTGTCAAGGATCAGCAGCAAATTGATTCTGTGACCCTTAGGGAAAATGAAAGGAAGATTGAGATATGTCAGCAGGATACAAGCAGAACTCAAGGGAAAACTGGCATCTACGCTGCAGGAGATATCGTTGCTCTTGTTCATTTCACTGCACAGCATTTGTGCACCTGTCACGAATAATAATAATGAAAATGAACTCACTTAGGAATAATGAAAATGACTCTATCTCTGTATGGACAAATTTCAACACTTCATTCAAAAAGATATATTTTAAGTAACTTAGAATTACAACATTGTTGAACTTAAAAATGTCTCATATACCAAAAAAGTTTGCCTTAAATAAAACCAAAATATGTTCTAAACCAAGAATTCGTATAGCCATCTTATTTTTACAGGGTATATTGCTAAATCTTTTCCCCTTTTTAAAAAGAAGGTCCAGAGCCTTTTAAAGTGACAAGTTAGAAGATGTTTTGATTTGCTCTCTTCACTACCTTCGCAATGCCTCAGAAATATGAAAGGCTTTTTAGGTAGTAACACTAATATCCATTCATTTCACCTTATGTCAAATGTATTCACAACTCTGCAGCAGAAGATAGCGTATAAATTACAAAGGAAATAGTGTGCTTCTTATTTATATTCTTCTCTTCAAATTCTGACTATCAGCCTAAGTTTAAATGTAGAATTTAAAACTGAATGGGACTGTAGGATCACCTCATCCCATGCTTCTTATTTTGTAGATGGAGAAACAAACTGGAGAGTGACCTGTCCAAGGTTACAGACATTAGTAACAGAGACCTGACCGTGGGCTTTTGACTGTCAGCTCAATTCTCTCTTTATATCACACATCCTTTAAGGCTAAATCACAGAAGTGAAAACTCCCCAAGAAAATAATGCAAAAAAGGGCTACTTTCTTAGTTCTTTTTCATTGGTCCCAAACACATTTGTAATCTATATTAGAGACCTAATATAAAATAGTACTAGTAAAAATATAATATTCATCAGGATTTTAACCAACACTTCTCTTGTCAATGTAGCTACTTAGGAAGAAAAGTCTACATTTAACTATGTAAAGATGTCTTTTTGTTCAACTACAAAGGGTTCATATGCCTTATGTTACTATGAGACATAATCACGGAGTCTAGAACAAAGTCTCTGAGAGCTTCTCCTCCATGTTTAAATATTCTGTATGAATGAAATAAGCCTTAAAGCTGCTAGATGACTGTCAAAGTGGAGGTGTGTTAATCCATCCAATCTCTTCTTAAATATTCCCTTCTGCAAAAGTACTCACATTGTTAGATAGGTATTCAGGATCAAGAACATATATGGCCATGAAATAAAAGATTTTTTTCTACATGAGAATCAACCAAATTTCTGATTTTCAAAAGCAGGGTCAAATTTTATTAAGCCTTACTAAAAGAAATAGTACAAGTTGAAAATATAGATTCAAGAACAGTTCAAATAATTATCAGCTTCATAGTGAATTTAAGAGATGTTAAATTTGTCTTGAAGTGTTGCAACAATATTTTGGTAAAGCATAATAATTAAGAGTACAGGCTCTACCCCAAACTGCCTAAAGTGATGGATGTGCCATTTTCTAGTGGTGTGAATTTAACTACTGTGATTGCAAAACAGGGATAAAGGTACTCCCAATCTCATGGAATGGTTGATGGGGTTAGATGAATTACCAGGCACAAAGTGCTTAGTGCTGTTTCTGGCACATAAATGTTTAATAAAATTTAGCTGATACTATTTTTAATGCTGTAGAAGGCAATTAAGCACACTCTCTAGATATGTACTGGGAAGGAAGTATGATTTAGTGCAAGAATGTTGGATTTTATTTCTAAAGTTTTCAAGGTGTAGCTCCTCTGTTTACTGGCTATGTGTTGTACAAGCCATTCATCTTCTGGGATTTTATTTCTAAATTGAATGGGTCGGTAATATTGCTTTTCATGTTTACCTCACATAGGTAGTTGTGAAAAGCAAATGAATTGACAACTGTGAATATGCTTTCTGAAGAGTAAGGCTATTGACAAATGGATACTATTATTTTTATTACTTTTTTCTTCTGCCTCAGCTCCAACTGGCCCAACTTCTAAGGATCCTATGCATCCAAAATTTCCTTGTAGTTTCATAACAAATGGGAATAAAGAGTAGGAACTTGATCAATAAGGTAGAAACATTTTAGTGTACTCTTGACAAAAGAAGTTACACATAAACTCTAAGGTCTCTGTTATTAAAGAAAAGCCTTATTTAAAGGACCCTGGCTCTATGATTTTTGAGTATTGTGTGCTGTGACATAATCTCCAAGATGGCTACCATTATTTCCTTCCCTCTCTATATGCTCATTCTGCCTCATGCACCATGAGATGGAGTTTAATTCCTTACCTTTGAACGTGGACAGATTTTAGAGATTTTCTGGACTGGTAGAATGCAGCAGAAATAATCAGCTGAAACTTGCTCATAAGAAGGCTTTCAGATCTTCCTGGACTGCTTGGAACTCTCACTCTTTGGATACTCCCTGTAAGAATCCATATGCAGAG
>PVKS010019931.1:0-37678 GCA_004027875.1 Aplodontia rufa | reverse complement strand
TATCTGGAGCAAGTTCTAAGACATCACATGCAGCTACAGAAGACACCAGTGTCACTCAGGCAAGACCATCAGCGAACAGCCTGCGGTGATACACATCACACCTTGTGCCATTCAAGGGCTACTCAGCAGTTGAGCACAACTCAGCCACAGCTGAGAAACTCACCTTCTGGGACGCTTCTGCTTGTTTTTCGTACGGCTTTTTCGAGTTGGCTTAGGCAGAATTCTCCTCTGTAAGATAAAAATTATCATGCAACAAAATGCAAAATAGGACCTTAAGCTGACAGAAAGAAATGCCAAACGGTTTTAAAAGAAAAAAAAAAACAACAACAACAACCCAAAGTTTGGGAAAATAAAACCCAGACCAAACAATGGAGGAGCCCCCTTATATAGTTACTTCGTGATTTTTCAGTAATTCAGAATCCACGGCTTTATTTTACTTAAGTCACACATCTGTGACATATTCAAAAAGGTCTACAGACCCCAATCATCTCTTCATACATTCCCAATTAATTCTGGCACTTAATTCCCCAGACTTCAGTTTGCATCCAAGCTAGATGTTAAGTTAAAACACCCATCTGCCCCTTTCCTACAAGCTATCCTTTGGCATCCTTGAAGCCCACCAGAGCAGGCCAGGCCTGGAACCAATTTTTCTACACACAGAAACTCTGCTCAGCACCAACCACACACACTCTAGAATAGCTTGGTCACCTCTATAAGCAACCCTGTGCACATTAATGACTTTGATTCTCTCTCTTTAAAATAAAAAAAAAAAATCAATGTGCAACTTAACAGAAGTCTTACTTTTTTAAGAAAGAAGGGGATTAGTAAGAGAATCAATTTTTACGTGATTTTTGTTACTGTCACTTTGCTGAGTATGTGGTGCAGGGGTTTGAACCCGCATCCTGGTGCATACCAGGCGAACGCCGTAACTAATGAAGCACAGCTCCAGCCCCAGAAGTCTTACATTTTTTTGACTCCCAGTAGACAATTTACTTAACAGGTTTAACAACGTGAACACAACTTCCCCAGCACCCTACCCACCTGGTGTGTTTGTATCACAGCAAGGTTGTTCTCAGCACCGTAACCACCAACACGGCCTAAGTGTTTGACAATTTCAGGCAAACGAACTTTTAACAGAACAGATACCTGAGCAATAAAGACCACATGCTTCCCGCTGAACTTCTTCTCCAATTCACGCACAAGTCGCACTTGGATTTTCTGGAAAGATTTCAGCTGAGGAACTGGAACAAATATTATGATAGCTTTCCGACCACCACCAACTTCAATTTCCTTTGAAAACAAAAAATCCACTTTTTAAAGTTGACAATCTTTCTCCTTCCCATCACAGCACAGGCCTACCTAGCAAAACATCACTTTGGTCTGGTTTGGATATGACTTAGGTGGTCCCCAAGGTCCATGGGTTGAAATCTAACCCCCTCTGTGGAACTTTCATCAAACAGTGATTAGCCTAGGTTGTTGGGAGTGGAATCCAAACCTGACGCCGCCTAGCTCTTTAGGAGTCAGATCAGACACCTTAGCCATGTGATGCCTCCGGGCTGTCAGCAATAAGTCATCCCCAGATGCTGCCCCTGAACCCTGCACCTCCAGAACTGAGTCAAAACATTCTTTCTCATGCCTGGCAGGTATGGCAAGCCAAATTTCCCATGTGTGAACCTGATAATCCTACACACATGGCCAATCTCTTCCACAGGAAGTAAGCTTCAACCAAAAATGATGCTGGCTGTCCTCTGCACCAAACGCTAAACTTCCCGAACGCACTGTGAACGGCACACTCTCCGCCATCTGCGCAGTAGGTAGACAAGATGAGCGCAGTCAAACTGAAGGTGAGGGAGAAGCGTCCACGCGATCGTTACAGCACGCGTTCTTGATGAGAACCGGCTGCCTCAACTTCTCCGCAACGCCTGCACTTCCGACCCGGGGACCCGCGGCCGCCCGCAGCCCGTCCCCGCACGCTCGCGCGCTCACCTTAGCCGCCGTGATGTTGAGCTCCCGCAGCTGGGCCTTGAGGTCCGAGTTCATCTCCAGCTCCAGCAGCGCCTGTGGGCAGAAACAGGGTAGGTCCCGCCCGCCCTCTCGCCGGCCCGTTCGCCCACCGCGTCCCGCTCGGGCGGCCACCTACCTGCGAGATGCCCGACTCGAACTCGTCCGGCTTCTCGCCATTGGGCTTCACGATCTTGGCGCTCGAGCTGAACATGGCGCTGTCCTGGGGGAGCACGCGCGGTCAGCGGGGTCAGCCGCCGCCCGCCCCGCCCGCTGGGGCCATCGGCGAGCGCAGGCCAGGTAATCCGCCGCATCCCCACCCGAAGCGCAGGGCCCGTCGCCCAGGCGGACCCTCGCAAGGCCTTTTCCCCACGAAGCCCGCTGAGAAGCGCGGCAGAGCACAGGCCGCGTACCTACCTGGTGGAAAGCCGGCTTAGGAAGAGGCCCGGTTCTCGCGAGAGCTCGTCATACCCCAACGGCGGAAGGGAGGAGGCGGGAACAGCGCGAGTGGAGGGGAGGAAACGGAAGGACCACTGAGCGCACAGCTAGAGCGTCCCCGGAAGTGGATGCGGAGGCCAGTGCGCCGGCGATGCCTGTGGGAGCGCGGGGCGGACCTGTGAGTCCTTTCTGGTACACCAGGTCAACCAACCTCAGCCAGAATTTTCTTTAGAGGTTGGAGTCGTCACGCTCAGCGCGGGCCAGCAGCCCCTGCAGACGAGACCCCACGTCCCGGCATCGTCACGCGTCCTCGGTATTTTCTTTCTCGCAGAATGCTCCAGACTCACTGCGTTTTCTGTCCCCGGCATGGCATACGCCTTTTCTCCAGAAGCCCTCATTCTTCTTCTTCTTTCTTTCTTTCTTTCTTTTTTTTAAAGAGAGGGGGACAGTGAGAGAAAGAATCAATTTTAGTTTGCTCCAATGCTCCGTTGTGTGCGTGGTGCTGGGGTCTGAACGCTCGTACTCCTGCATGCCAGGAAAGCACCTTAACTGCTGAGCCACCGCTCCGGCCCACCCTCATTCTTTTAATTGGACAAATAGTACTGGAGACCAGAACTTTGCAGTAGGGTACATAATGTAGGTGTTCTCAATCCACTGCAGTGGACAGAGCTACAAAAGACAAAAATGTTTTCAAGTCAAGTTACAAGGCCATATTTATAGTCCCAATCTGGTTCTAGGAAGACAATGTTCCCCTGAATCCTTGATTTTCTTTTTTTTTTTTTTTTTTTTTTTTTGGTAGCAGGGTTTGAACCCAGGGGCACTTTACCACTGAGCTACATCCCCAGTCCTTTTTATTATTATCTCATTTTGAGATGGGGTCTAACCTGCTGAGGGTCTTGCCAAATTGTGGAGGCTGGCCTCAAACTTGTGATCCTCCAGCCTCAGCCAACTGACTCGCTAAGATTACAGATGTGTACCACCATGCCCAGCTTGAATCTCTAATTGTATCTCTATTTCTCTTATAATATTTTTGAATTCCACACACATATCATAAAAATAATCTTGTTTATATGTCTACATGAGAATAAATTAAAAAAACAATATTAATATGCAGTCTAATTATTTAAAGTTCAAAGTTTCTGACTAGATTTGGTGTACTCCTTTGGTGGTTGGACCGGCTTTTCCCCACCCTTCTCATGCAGATGTGCAGGGCTTATGCCTATCGAGGCCAGTGTCACCAACAGTGCTTCCATGAGTACTTCCACGCTTTTGGAGAAAAACCTTCCTGGCAAATTCCTAGGAGGAATTTCAGCATTAAAAGTCAAGGCATGGGGGCTGGAGATATGGATCAGTGGTAGAGTGCTTGCCTGGAATGCACAAGGTCTCTAGTCTGATCCCCAGCACAAAAACAAAAACCAGATTGAAATAAACTCTCAAAAAAGAAAGAAAAAGCCAAGGTATATGTGATTCCCCTGGAGGAGGTTTGTACCCTACATGAGAACCCCGCCTTCCACATGCATCAACAGAGTGCCTTGTTACGCTTTCTAATCTTGGTGCATCTGACAGGTAAAACAGTGGGAGCTCTGGGCAGTTGAATCTGAATTTCCTGATAATGGGTGGAACATCTTTTCGTGTGACGTGTGGGGCTGGGGTGTGGCTAAGTGGTACAGCAATTCACATGTTCAGGGCCCTGGGTTCAGTTGCCAGCACTGCAAAGAACAAGCCAAGACCAGAAAGCACGTCTTTCGTGTGTTAGGAGCCATTCTGAGCCTTTTAAAAAATGTCTTGTGAACTTCCTGTCTTTTATTGTTGTTGCCTTTGGTACTGGTGAATGAACTGGCATTACAGTCGTGCACCGTCCTGCCAGGCAGACCAATACCTTTATTTCTAAGTCGTTCCCCATTGCTGCTGCTGTTGCTGGTCTAGTGGCAAGGAGTGAGCCAGGTCAATCAAGGAATCACAGTAGCAGGGAATCAAGATCTCTTCCCACACAAAGGGAACTCATCACAGTATCCACAGTGTCATCCTGGCGGACCAAGAGATCCTGGATATTTGGTCCAAGACAGAATACTGCTGGGGTCGGGGTGGACAGTTAAAAATCCAAGACCTATCCAGGTGCAGTGATTGGGCACACATATTCAGAGGCAGAGGCAGGAGGATCACAGGTCAGCCTGGGCAAATGTTGTGGTTTGGTTGAAAGGTGTCCCCTAGAAGGTCATTGTGCCTTTGGGGTGTATGTTATGTATCTGGTGTGGAGTTTTTCTGCTCCCTGGTGCCATGCCTTCCACCATGATGTTCCTCACCTCGAGCCCCAAGGAATGGAACCAGCCTTCTATGGACTAAGACTTCTGAAACCATGAGCCCCCAAATAAACTTTTCCTCCTACAATTGTTGTTGTTAGGTCCTTGGCTCACAGCAACAAAAATGCTGACTAAAACAGAAATTAGTACTAGGAGTAGGGTCATTGCTGTGACTCACCTGACTGTGTGGTCTAGACGCTTTTGGAGCTTTCTGTAATTTGTGGGAGGAATTTTGAGGTGTTTAGCAATGTAAGCTGGAAATGCTTTAGATTGTCATAAGTGGAATTTAGTGGCGATTCTGGTTGGGAGCTCAGACCAAATGCCGATAGGACTGCACGTTAGACGGGGCTCGTGAGTTTAAGAGGAGGACGATGACAGTTTTGGAATTTGGACTAGAAGCCATTTGCGTTACATTTTGACAGAGAAGTTGCCTGCATTTTGCCCATGTCTGAGACTTTCTCTGAGCCTTATTTTAAAGGCAATGGACTTCTTAATCTGGCAGAAGAAGTTTCCAGGCAGCATAATGTTAGGTAGAACTTGATTTAGGCAATGCCATTTTGAAACATTTCCTCCACCTAGAACAAGACCCATCTATCCCTCCCTAAACCCCTGACCTACCTAATCCTAAACCCTGGGCCCATCTACAATACTCCAGCATCCTGCAAAGAAACTCTATAAACACTCCATCGCCATAAGAAAGGACCCTGCCCTGCCAACTCCCTAGCAACACCATGATCCTCTTTTCCTGCACACCCTCTATATCTATCCCTAATCTGTAAGGGAAGGCGGGGTCCCAAATTGACTCCTAGGAAGGTTTTTCGAGATGCTCAGACACTCACACGCTGCTGTAGCCAGGGTTCCTGGAGGCTTGGTCACTGCTCAAGAGGGCAGCAAGCCTTGGTGGGTACCACATGGCCCTGGTTCTGCAGGATTACAGGCTACTGGAGTTAGGGGGTCATAGAGGCATCCCTTGAGATATCGAAGGAAGGCCTGGGAGGCCAGGCAGAGTGCTCAGGTCAGCGTTCCTGTCGGCCAACCCAGGAGAGGGTGAGGCATGGAGATGTGAGGAGGAAGTCTGATGCCAGTACCGTGGCATGACAGCAAGGAAAAATTCAGAAAGAGAGCAGAAACAAGCCAACAGAGAGGACATGCACGCTGCAAGGCCAAAGGGGCAGAGCTGCACCAGCTGCTTGGAGAGGATATCCCAGTGCCTCGTGCTGCGATCTGGACATGGAACTGCAGGACATGGATGCAGGACCTGTCTGCCCAGCGGGGTTTTGGTCTTGCTTTGGTCCCATTCTTTCTTTTTCAATACCCTGATTTTCTTGAATGAAAATATTTGCCTTGTACCATTGATGCCGGTTTTGTGGATATCGGTTTTGTGGATGTCGGGTTCGTGTCCTCTCGGAGTCAAAAAATGAAATTGAGGGACACAGAGGCAAGCATAGTAGATGGATTTTGTTTTATAGAAAGTAAAGCCTTGGGAAAAGAGCAGACTTCCCACAGAGTGGGGGAAGGGGACAGAGCCGATGAGGCAGTGAGGTTTGCCGGGGTTTTATGGTTTTTTTTTTTTAATAAATTTTTATTGAGTTTTTCACGTGGCTTTCGTTGCTCTGATACTTAGTTGTGTACGTGGGTGCTCGGGTTTGAACCTGTGTACTCGCACATGCTGGGCAAGAGCTGTAACTGCCGAGCCACCGCTTATCCCAGATTTGCCCTTTTTATATGATGTCCTCTCCTCAGTTGGTCACTGCTTCCCTGCCCCTGTACCTAGACACAGGCCCAGGGAATTCTGGTCTAGTCTTTGGTTCATGCCTCAGGTGCCAATAGAAAGAATGTGGTTTCTTCCTTAGCAGCAAGGGAGTGTCTGCATCTGGGCCTGTCTTGTCAGACCCTTATTAGCTTTGGAGGTTGTCAAATTGATCTTAAAGGAGAAACCCAGTTTTCCCTTGATGGCCTGAGCTGGTCTTTGATCCTGGGCCCCAGCATCTTTATTAGCAGAGGGGAGTCGCTGTGTGGATGCATTGTTAGCAGAGGGGGTGTGGAGCTCATCTGCACCTCTGCTTGCTCTGGGCAGTGGATGCTCTCTGCCCTCTCAGGAAAAATGACCATCGGTTAATTTCCTCCTTTTCGACCCACATTATTCTGCCTACACTGACTGCCTAATTTTCTCTGCCTCACCATTAATACTGGACATATGTGACTTGAGTTGGTTTTTACAGGAGCTCACACTGCAAGTTTGCCTTGTGTGTCAGTGGCGACATTGGACTTGAACTTGGGCAGTCTCGGAACTGCTGAGACTCTGGGGACTCTTGGAAAGGGACTAACGTGTTTTGCATTGTCAGATTGTTGTGAGCTTTTGGGACCCAGGGGCAGAATGTTATGGTTTGGTGTCCCCTCAAAACTCACATGTGACAATCCAGGATGGCTGACGTGAAATGACTGGGTTTTGAGAGCCTTGACCCAATCAGTGAGCTGATCCCTGCTGGGATTGATTGGTAACCCTAGGCTGGTGGGGTGTGGCTGGAGGAGGTGGTCCTTGGGGCTGCCTTCTCTCTCTGCTCCCTGAAGCCAGGCCCACCTCCATGATGTTCAGCTTCACCTTGAGCCCTGAGGATTGGAGCTGGCCCTCTATGGGCTAAGACCTCTGAAACCGTGAGCCCCTAGATAAACTTCTTCTCCTAAAGTTCTTGTTGTCAGATCCTTGGATCACAGCAATGAAAAAGCTTACTAAAACAGCAACCTAGTGAGACATGGTCTCAAAATAAAAAGGGCTGGGGGTGTCCTCAGAGTGCTTGAATGAGGCCTAATACGTGTGTATAAAGATATAGGTATATGCATACATTTTGTGTAAATTTAACTTATGTCTACGTGTATATATACGAATAAAACTTCTATATCTAGGTGCACCACAGCTTGGTAGCGACAGCAACTCCCTCTGGGCCTGAGCCGCACCAGCACCTCCCTCAGGAGACTGTCACAGTCCACCAGCCCCTGTCCCTCAGTAACCACATGCAATTGAAAGGAGGTGACCAAAACTGTGGACAAGTCAGAAGCGAGGCAACAGGATCCTACACAGGATGGAGAAATGTAACATAGACAAGGGTATTGCGGCCCACATGAAGAAGAAGTTTGAGAAGTACGGCTCCACTTGGCCGTGCATTGTGGGAGTAATGGGTATGGAAAATTACCAGAAGCCACTCAGCCAAGCAGCAAACCCCCTACTCACTGAATCTACAGACTCAGACCCTTATCTGAACCTATTATCTCTGGCCCTTATCAGAAGATCCCCACCCTACTGAGAAACTCAGTTTAATCCACACCTCCTGCAAAACCCAGTTTAACCAGAAAACTCCCCCCTTGGCCCCTCCCCCCTCATTCCCTCCGTATCTGCCCTGGGCTGTAAGGCTGTAAGTGGCAGGTGGGGCCCAGACTCCACTAGGCCCCCCTCCAGTAGTTTCTCCCGAATAAACCTGTGTTACTGTTGATGCCCGCTCTCCTCTCTCTTTCCTTCATTTTTCATCTCTTTTCTTACAGGGAGGAACTTTGGTAGTTATGTGGCACATGAAACCAACACTTCATCCACTTCCTGGACCACAGGGCTGTTCTCAGCCCTGTTCAGAAGCTGGGTCTGTGACTGCAGCCTGAATTCCAAACAACACAGACTGTGATCTTTAGCCTTGCCTAGGGAACAGCTGGGTCTTTGAGTGTTCATTGTGCTTTGAGCATGGTATTTTCTGTATTGTTTGTGTGGTTATACGATTAGCAAAAGAGTCTACATTTGTGTTCATGTTCTGTTCCATACTTCTGTGCCCCATATTTTTTTCTCTCAATCCATTTCTTTAAAAAATAAATCTGGGGGCTGGAGGGTGGCTCAGCAGTTGCAGTGCTTGCCTGGCATGTGCAAGGACGCGAGTTCAAACCTCAGCACCATGTACACAACGAAGTGTTGGAGCAACTAAAGCCACATGAAAAACTAAATAAAATTGATTCTCTTTGTCTCTCACTCACACACACTGTCTCTCTTTCTTTAAAATAAATAAATAAATCTGGGCCTAGAGCAGGGGCTCAATGGTTACAGTGCTTGCCTAGTATGCGCAAGGACCCAGTTCAAACCCCAGCACCACACACACAACCAAATATCGGAAAAACAAAACCCAGTTGAAAAAATAAAGTTGATTCTCTTTCTCGCTTTCTCTCTTTAAAAAGTCAGTCAATCAATTGGGCCAGGAGCAGTGGTGCACACCTGTAATCCCAGCAGCTTGGGAGCCTGAGACAGGAGGCCCACAAGTTCAAAGCCAGCCTCAGCAACTTGACAAGGTCCTGAGCAACTTAGCGAGACACTGTCTCAAAATAAAAAGGGCTGGGAATGTGGCTCAGCGGTTAAGAGGCTCTGTGATCAATTCCTGGTACAAGAAAAGGATAAAGTAAAATAAAACATTAAAATAAAAAATGAATCTGTTGGGACATAAAGTAAACAAACTTCCGCTCGTGTGAATGTGTCATGAAGAAAGCACCCTGGGTTGGAAACGAGGTGCAGAAAGCCCAGAGGTCAGCCAGGCCGGGAGCCTCAGCTTCAAAGCCCTTCCTCCTCCAGATCCCAGTGTCCAGGATGAAGTGACAGAAGAGGAGTTACTGAGCTTAGGGGCCTGTGTGCTTGGCCAAGGGTTCATGGACGGTTTAACGGAAGGCCTTTCTCTCCCCTCCTCTGGCGCCCGGCAGGACTTATCGTTATCCATCAGCCAGTGTGAGTGAAGTGGAAGAGGGGCCTGGAAGGAAGGTGAAAATCCCGTTAGAGAGCTTAGCAGAGCAAGGCCACTGGCTGTTCTGTGACACCTCAAGGTCACTTTCTTCGTGATCTTCAGACCCCTGTCAGGTGGATGCAACGCCCCAGTTCCTACTTTATTATTGAAACACAGGAATATTTCCATTTTTACCATACATTGATAATGTGCTGGTCTTCAATGCACCCATCAAAAGCAGCGCAGCCTTGCCATTAACTTGCATGGCACAGGCCCGGGAGCGCCGTCCTGAGACCACCGAGGTGCAGAGACAGGTTGGGGTGCACACACTGTCACACGCCACTGTGCGCAGCGTCACTCTCTCCTTCACAGGAGAGAGAAAGCTTCAAGCAACTCACCAATTTACAGGGCTGGTGATTGTGGAGCTGGAATTTGAAGTTGATGCGTGTGAGCCCCAGGGAACAGGATGGGGGAGGACAAGCAGTGATTCACACACCCTGGGTGCCCCATGCCGGCTCGAACCCCTCTGCTGGACCTTGGCTGTGGTGCACCAGGCACTTGATCCTGATTTTCACAAGTGAGAAAAACTGAGGCCTTCTTTGAAAGATCACCAGGTCTCCAGCCTGGTTCACAGCTCACCTGTGGCTGTATCACATAACCTGGTAAAGCAGCAGAAGCCCCTGGGCCCTGGAGAACCGCAGCTAGACTGCCCTAGTATGGTATGATGTTGGTCCTTCCCAGGGCCTCGAGGGCGGTTCCCACCACAATCAGCCTGAGGGCGGTCTCCCAGGCAGCGCACCTGGGAGGGTGAACCCCAGGGTACCTGAAGCCAGAAGTAGATGCGTTAACACCTTCTCCACTCCTTCCACACAACGTTTCAGCTTTAATCTTCAGTAGCAGTCATCTTCTTACCGCATTCTTTAATTTTAAAACCAACAGTTGTATTTGAAAAGAGTAGATTCCAACCTGAAGTAACTCAGCAGTAACTGTGAAGCGGTCTTAGCTGGTGAAGGAGGATTTCTCCTGGGAGAAGCAGTGTTGAGAAGTGTGCGTTTGGTGGCAATCACAGCAGTCTGACTGCCAGTGGGTCTGTAAGCTGCCACCCTATCACCCGCGCCAGCTGAAGATCCCACCATCTAGGCCTGGGCGTCATGGTGGAGGTGGGCTGCGGGATGATGGACGGAATATGAGGAGCTGAAGCTTGGGGCTTCTGCACCCAGCTTGCCTGGCTGCCCTCCGTGGAGGAGGAGGGGGCCTCAGCCGGTGGCTGGCTCGCAGGAGGGGAGGGGGCCTCCCCAGCTGCTCCCGCACCCCCTGATGCGCTCAGGCTTTCTTCTTTTTTAGAGAGGGGGGAAAGTGAGTCAACTTTTATTTACCTTTTCATCTGGATTTGTTTTCCCTAGTTGTGCATGCGGTGCTGGGATTTGAACCCAGATCCTCACGCATGCCAGGCAAGCGCTCTCACTGCTGAGCCACCGCCCCAGCCCTCAGGTTTCTTCACTAGAGTCAGCAGCAGGGGTCCTGACCACCGTTACCAGCTAAGCCGGGCACAGCTCCAGAGGGACAGCGCTTGGTGCCAAAGTCACGCAGGAGTCTGTCCCACCACAGCCTCCTGGAGCTGCTCCCTCGCCCATCAAGAAGCAGCAGCCCTGAGGACCTTTCGGGCTGCTGTTAGGGGTGGAAGGTGGCACAGGGACAGCACCCTGGAGTGCCCGGTCTTCAGGGACCTACAGCAGCCGCTCTGCACCCTGGAGTCTCCCCTGCGGTGGGCCTAGGGCAAGGGCTCTGAATTCCCAGGGGCAGCATTTCAGCTGGCCACAGGCCACCTGAGAGCCACATAGGTTTCTGAGGCCCAGCTGTGGACCTGGCTCTGAGTCCTGTCTGTGGGCAAGTGGAGCAGGTGAGGTCACCTTCTCAGCCACAATCAGGATGGCACTAGTATTACACCGTGAGGATGAACAGGTGGCTGTGTGTCCTTCCTTAGTGCAGTGCCTGGGGTGGCACAGGTTAATGAGCAGGGTGACAGCTAGAGAAGCGATGGCCCTCGGGACTGTTCGCAGTGGCCATAGGGACTGGGCCCACGGACTCTCCCTGCAGACAGGAATGGTTCCAGGGCGTTTCTACCCAATGCTGCAGGTTCCAGAAATTCTAAAGTGCTTTACAGAAGCATGATATCCACTTCTATTTATCAAAAAATGTAACTTGCAGCAAATCTATACATTGAATATATCAATTTTTTTTAAACGAGAGGTCAGTGAGCGAGAAAGAGAATCAATTGCATTTAGTTTTTCATGTGCTTTTCGCTCTTCTGATGCTTAGATGGAGGTGGTGCTAGGGTTTGAACCGGTGTCCTTGCGTGTGCCAGGCAAGCACTGTAACTGCCGAGCCACTGCTCCAGCCCTGAATATACCATTTTACGTGTAGTATATGTACTGCTTGATAATACTTTTGTAGTAAGTAGTTCCCAAGATTTAGGTCTTTGGATCCTTAAACTTTTTTAAAAAAATGAATTGCTGTGTAGTATCAGAACTTTTATTTTGTTTATTGTTTTTAAAGAGAGAGGGATAGTGAAAAAGAGAGAGAGAAAGTCAGAATCCATTTTATTTAGTTTCTCATGTGGCTTTCATTGTTCAGACACTTTGTTGTGTGTGTGGTGCCAAGGGGTTTGAACCCTTGTCCTTACACATGCCAGGCAAGTGCTATAACCGCTCAGCCACTGCTCCAGCCCCAGATCCTTAAACTTTAAAATAAATCATTGGGGTCTGAAACAGTGGCTCAGCAGTTATATGATGGCAGTTGTCTGGCACGCGCAAGGACTTGGGTTCAAATCCCAGCATCAGATACACAATGAAATGTCGGAGCAATGAAAGCCACATGAAAAACTAAAAAATAAAACTGATTCTTTCTCTCTCTCTCTCATTGTCCCTCTCTCTTTAAAAAAATCTTAGAAGACCTTGAAGAATTTTTATTTGAGTTAATATTTATCATATTTGCTATATACAAATAAAATGGAGCTGGGCACAGTGCCCCACACCTGTAATCCTAGCAGTTTAGGAGGCTGAGGCAGGAGGATTGCAAGTTCAAGGTCAGCCTCAGCAACTCAGCAAAACCCTAAGCAACTTTGTGAAATCCTGTCTCAAAATTGAAAAAAATAAAAAGGGCTGGGGATGTGGGTCAGTGTTTAAGCACCACTGGGTTCAATCCCTGGTACCAAAAAAAAAAAAAAACCAAACAACCAAGAAATGAAGGGGCTGGGGGTAAAGTTCAATGGTAGAGCATGTTCCTAGAATGTGTGAAGTGCTGAGTTCAATCTCTAACATCACATACGTAAATGAATAAACAAATAGAGAATTAAACATTATTAATTCATTAACAACAATAAATTCATATATTAATATGTTGACATACATAAACTATATTGCCAGGTGCAGTGGTGCACGCTTGTAATACCAGTGGCTGGGGAGGCTGGAGCAGGAGGATTCCAAGTTCAGAGCCAGCCTCAGTTAGTGAGGCCCTAAGCAACTTGGTGACCCTGTCTCAAAATAAAAATAAAAAAAAGCTGGGGATGTGGATCAGTAACTAAGCACCATTAAGTTCAATCTCTGGTACCAAAATATATATATGTATACATATATATTATACATAATAATATATACAATACATATAAGTAATATTATATATAATATGTAATAAATATATATATAATAAAAATGAAAATGAAAAAACTATATTGGTGCCAGGGTGGTAGTGCAGACCCAGTGACTTGGTAGGCTGAGGTAGTAGGAGCCCAAGTACAAGACCTGATTGGGAACTTAGCCAGAGCCCATCCCAAAACAAAATCTAAATAGGGGTGGGGTGTAGCTCAGAGGTAGAACACACATTTAGCATGCTTGAGGCCCTGGGTTCAATCTCCATTACCAGAAAAAAAGCAACAAAGAATAAAATTGTACATTTTGCCAGCTTCACTGATGCCTGACCTAATAGGGGACACCCCAGGTGCCCATCATGAACCAGCTTCATCCTTTCCTTCTCTTCTTCGTAGCTAGTGCTTTCCTCACCTCCATGTAAACCCAAGGAGTGTGTTTTTAACTGTTATTTTAGATGTACAGAACGGAGTCTGTATCTGTCTTCAGTGGCTTGCTCCGTTCACTATGATGTGGCCGAGACGGATCCTGCTGTGTGGGTGAGCTTCACTCATCCTGGGTGCTGAAGGAGCACACGCTGGGCGACTTCCCGTTGGTGGAATGTGGGTCATTTCCATGCCTTCCCTACCATGGACGGCTCGGACTCTCACAGTGCCACAGTCCAGAGCCTCTAGTGCGCGTCTGGGAGGAGAAGGCAATGTCAGACAAATGTCCCCGACTTCTGAGGGGCTACGCCAGGTGTTAGTGGTCAAAAACAAACCAGAGACTTCCGTGGAAACGCAGGTGCCTGGTTTACACGTGGGCAGTGGTTCTCAGATGTGGTTCCAGCAGCCTCAGCCTCGGACTGGTGAAGCTGTACTTCACACAAGAAACACTGACGGGAGCCTGTGACAGAGAGTCCCTTGTCACTGTGACCAGGACATGTAAATGAAGGCCAGTGTGACGTCACTGACATCTGTCAACCCACACTAAGCCTGACAAAGCTCAGTTACAGACAGAAAGGGTCTGAGTTGTTTCCAGAAAAAGTTGGCAGACTGTGGCTGGAGGAGGTCCAAGGAGTCCCAGAGAGGGGGACCCCAACTCGATGAGTGGGGTTCCTGACCAATGCCTCAGAAATGAACCTGACATATCAGTTAGCCAGATTGGAGGGAAGTGGAGACACATGGAAGGGACAACGCAGTCCTTGAGAGAACTTTCAGGGTCCCATGCTCTTCTAAAGGAAGCCAGGTGAGGATGACCACGGGAGAGTGCAGGGATGACCCCAGGCTAGGGGTCACAAGGTGCCCACTCTGATCCTTCAGCGGAAGTCGCCACCATCTGATCGGTACATAGTGTTGGAAAGTGGGCTAGGTTATTAAAATATCATCTCTCTGTTTGCCTAAGCTATTTCTGTGTGGACTAATTGAGTGCACAAGGTAATTTTCATAAGTAAGTGAATTTGTGGTAACTCAAGATTTAGGTTTCCCAGAATTCTTTTTCCTTTTTTAAAGAGAGGGAGAGGGAGAGAGAGAATCAACTGTATTTAGTTTTTCATCTGGCCTTTGTTTCTCTGACACTTAGTTGTAGGTTTGAATCCAGGTCCTTGAGCATGCCAGCAAGTGCTCCAACTGCTGAGTTACTGCTCCAGCTACCACGTCCCAAAAATTTGAGTGAAGGCCTGGGAGAAAAAATAGTCTGGGAAGTGAGAGGCCTGGAGAGACATATGGAACTTCAGATTAGAATTGTATTTCCTTGAGGCTGGAGCGGCGGCTCGGTGGTTACAACGCTTGCCTAGCATGCGCGAGTACACGGGTTCAAACCCCAGGACCCATGTACACAACTAAGTGTCAGAGCAATGAAAGCCATGTGAAAAACTCAATAAAAATTGATTCTCTCTCTCTCACTGTCCTGCTCTTTTTTTAAAAAAATATATTTCTGGGGCTGGAGCAGTGGCTCGGTGGTTACTGCGCTTGCCTGGCACGCACAAGTACACGAGTTCAAACCCCAGCACCATGTACATGAAAAACTAAATAAAAATTGCTTCTTTAAAAAATATATATATTTCCTTGTCCATCCTTTCCTCTCTTTTATTTCTTGTGTCCTCACAACCACTTTGGAAATATTTGCCATGACCCTTAAGTCCCTTTTATCCAGGGGTCCTTGAAGGACTACTGCCAGTCAATGTACATGGACATGCAATCCCCAGTCTTCTGACTCCAAGAGCAAGCTAGCGGGACAGCAGCATTGTCCCTGGGGGTCTCTAGGCTTCCACGGGCAGGATTTTTTTTTTTTTTTAATATAAGAAACTGCTTTAAAGGGCATTAAAGAGGAATGAGGAATGAAAGTCCACTTTAAGTTAGAAAAGCGGAAAGGACACCCAGGTGCCCCTTGTTCCTGGACCGCCCCACCTTCTCCTTTCTGCCTATTCATCACGCTGCACTGGTGCACCAGTGTGTCTGGCCTTCTCTGACCTCCAGGCCTCTATTGGGGCTGGAGCACCCCACACACAGCTTGCTTTACAGGGCCTGGCCGCCAGTGAGGACTGTCGGGGCCTGTCTCCCTCTACAGCACCCAACACAGCCCATCAGTAAACGCTTGTTGAGCTGAAAACAATTCGTTTCAAAGTCATTTGCAAAAACAGGATTGTCAGGGTCTTTAAAAGAAGCTGACTGGCTTAGGGAGCAGAGTCAAAGTTAATCAGAATTCTAAGAAACTGCGGGGTGCTGGCGCACGCCTGTAAACCCAGGAGCTCGGGAGGCTGAGACAGGAGGCTCCCGAGTTCAAAGCCAGCCTCAGCAATTTAGTGAGAGCCCTGGCTCAAAACACAGAAAGGGCTGGGGGTGCAGCTGGGTGGTTAACCGCCCCGGTCCGATCCCCAGCACAACGACCCCTTCCAAAAAAGACTTCTGCGAGTGCCGTTTCTCTGTCTCCGTATTCATTTGACTGCTCCCACCGCGAGGTGGGCTAATTCTTGCTGCTGCACTGGGACTGCTGGCCACCGGGTGGGCGTCCTCCCCCTGCCCTGCCCTCCCCCTAACCTGCCCGGCCCTCCTCCTCGGCCCGCGCGCTTCCCCTCCCGCTTCCGCTCTCAGGCGCCCTCCTCTCCGTCGCGCAGAGCCCTCCCCCTCGGTGCGCGCGCATCCACCTCCCGCTTCCTGCGGCGCTGGCCCCGCCCCGCCTCTGCCCTCCGGAAGCGGCTGCGCGCAGGCCCCGCCCCGCAGGCGGCGACGTCATCTCCTCCCGCCGCCGCCGCCGGCGGAAGTGAGCTCGCGGGCGCGTCCCGAGTCGGTGGAGCGATGCTGCCGGCCGCGCGGGGCTGAGCGATGCGTGGGCTGCTGCCGCTGGCCGGCCGAGTCGCCCTAGTCGCCGTGCGCTGCGGCCGCGGCTGCTGCGGGCTCGGGATGTTCTACGCCGTGCGCCGGGGCCGCAAGACCGGCGTCTTCCCTACCTGGTGAGCGGGGCGCGTCGTCGCAGACACCGCGGCGGCTCGGGCGGCCGGGCTTCCCTTCGTGGCAGTCCTCACAGGTGGCCCCGTCGGTGCCAGCCACGTTGCCGGCTCGCGGTCCCTGCAGCTAACGAGCTGGAGCGCGGGCGCTCTCCGTGCTCTGCCTAGGGTGGCCCTTGCGGTGGGACCGGTGACGGCCGTGCAGGCGGGCGGGAGCTTTCTCACTTGCCAGGGGACCACAGGGCAGGTGAGTGGCGGAGCAGGACTTGAGCCAGTGCTGTGACTCGGTGACCTGGAGTCTCCCACGCCGGTGTCCGGTTTTATCTTCTGCGTGCGCACGTGGGTTCCCCGGGCATGGCAGCGCAGAAGCTGACCCTTCTGCCCTAATAAAGTGGGCGATAGACCGTTTTCTTCCAAAGACCCCCAGATTTTTAGCGTTCTCTGAGTTTGAGGAAAGCCTGTGGTGCTGTACCTTCTGGCTGGCAGGTGGCAGGACAGGGGGTGGACTCTACCTGTCAGGGAAAAGTAGAAGCTGTAAGGTGTGACCTTTGCCCCAAGGAACTGACAACCCAACCCTTTTCACTGTAATTCCTACTTACAAGAATCTCCATTAAAAAGGAGGTTGGCTGGACAGGGAGGAAGGTAAGAAATGACGTGCCTGTCTTTTCCAGGAGTGAGTGCAGAGCACAGGTGGACCGGTTTCCTGCTGCCAGATTTAAGAAGTTTGCCACAGAAGATGAGGCCTGGGCCTTTGTGAGAAACTCTGCGAGCCCAGATGCTTCAGAAGGTACTCACCTCTCACATCAGCGTGGCTTTAGGCTGCTCAGAGTCGGTTAATCTGTACACAGAGGAGACCGCCATTGTTTCCTTTTTCCTGTTGTACAGATTAAAGAGTAGTGGCTCATGTCAATATCAGTGTTGGAGACACACCAGGATTTAGATCTTCTGTTGCATTCATGTTATGCACTAGGCCATAATTCCTTTTCTTCTTTAAAACCACGGGTATGTTATTGGCCCTAATAGGCTATTTTTTTTTTAAGACAGGGACAGTGAGAGAGAAAGAGAATCAATTTTATTTTATTTAGTTTTTCATATGGCCTTTGTTGCTCCAACACTTTGTTGTGTATGTGGTGCTGGAGTTTGAACTTGAATCTGTGTGCATGCCAGGCAAGTGCTGTAACTGCTGAGCCACCGCTCCAGCTCCTAGGCTATGCTTTTAAAGGAAAGAATGTGATTCCCTCCATAGGATGAATGTATGTGATGTTTTTATTCACAATTTGAATTCCTTTCAATTTCATGTGTTACATAAAGTATTGAAAGTTTAAGGCCTAATATAAGGGACATCAGATTTGCAACTGATGCACAGGACTTAGATAAGCAAAGTGACTGATTTAGAACACAAGATTTAAAAACTATCTTTATGCTGGGCGCAGTGGTACACACCTGTAATCCCAGCTGTTCTGGAGGCTGAAGTAGGAGGATTGCAAGTTCAAAGCCAGGCTCAGCAACTTGGTGAGATGCTGAGCAATTTAGTAAGACTTTGTGGTTGAGCGCCTCTAGATTCAGTCCCTCGAACCAAATAAGTAACCAACTAAATAAATAAATAAATAGATCCATTGATCCCTGGAACCAAATAAATAAATAAATAAAAATAAAAAATGAATTTAGGAATTGGGCTGTAACTTATTTATTTATTTATTTTTTAAAGATAGAGGGACAGAGAGAGAGAAAGACAGAAGCAATTTTTATTTTAGTTTTTCACATGGCCTTTGTTGCTCAGACACTTCGTTGTGTACGCGGGTGCTGGGGTTTGAACCTGTGTACTCGCACATGCCAGGCAAGTGCTGCAACCACCAGGCCACCGCTCCAGCCCCTGTAACTTAGTTTTAAAACACTGACTCTACACAAAGCCCTGGTTCAGTCCCCAGCAACACACGCACATTTGTTTGTGCTTTTGTGTGTGGTTGGGTATGTATGAACCTACCTTGAGGAAGTGAGTTTTCATGAACCTCACCTGCAGACTTTACAGAAGATTAAGACTGAGCATAACCTAGTTTTAACCTCCTTCTCTTAAACAATTTTGAGCCCTCTGAGATGCTTGAGTGCTGAACTCTTGTGAGATGTCACAACAGTCTTGACAATACAGCGCCCAGGGAGAGGTAGGTGGGCTCAGAACTGACCTTTTCAATGGACTAGTTGCTGAGGCAGGGAGACCTAGTGTGTCTGCTTCACCTGCTCTCCCCAACAGCCTTTATTTATTTATTTATTTAAAAAGAGGGAAAGAATCAATTTCATTTAATTTTTCATGTGGCTCTCAGTGCTCCAAAACTTTGTTGTGTGCATGGTCCTGGGGTTCGAACCTGTGTACTCGAGCATGCCAGGCAAGCGTTGTAACCGCCGAGCCCCTCCAGCAGCCTTTAAAGGCACATCCTATGTGATAGTTACCCAGATGGGGAGATCAGTTTGAGACAGAAAGCAAGTTTGAAAGGTTGGCACTTGTCTGCTTGGAGTTTTTCATTGCTCTTGATAGATTTTTTTTTTTTTTTTGAGAGAGATAATCTTATTTAGTTTTTCATGTTTTCATTGCTCCATACTTTGCTGCACACATGGTGCTGGGGTTCAAACCTGCATATTCGTGCATGTCAGGCAAGCACCATAACCACTTAGCCACGCTCCAGCCTTCTTGATAAATTAAAAAATCAATTAACAGTTATTTGTATCTCAATTCTTCTAATGTATCTATGTTTTTAATTTTCTGAATCTTAAGGCAATCTAGTTCTTAGTACCTGTAAAATCTACTTTCCTGAAAGTTTAGAGACCTCATAGTCAACGGCTTCTGTTTACAAATTGAGATTTAACATCTTTAATGTTCAAGAACTATATCAATGGGTCGGAGCGGTGGCTCAGCGGTGTTGGCGCTTGCCTGGCAAGCACGAGGACCCGGTTTCAAACCCCAGCACCACGTACACAACTGAGTGTGGGAGCAACTAAGGCCATGTGAGAAAAGTTGTTTCTTTCTCTGTCTCTCTCACTGTCCCTCTCTAAAAAAAAAAGAACTATATCAAAGCAAATGTATTAAGTTTCTTTCCTTTTTTGTTTCATAGTGTGTTTATCCTTGTTTTGGAAATGTTGAGCCATTTGTAATTATACGGTTTATATAAGTTGTTTCGCTCACAGAAAACACAGTTTTGTGAAGTAAACTGGTTTTCCCGTCTTTCAGTCTTGCCTGTTCAGTCAGCTCTGTTGTGGTAGATAAACCAGCATTTGTGTCAATGTTAGAACTTCACCAACTGCCTTTGACCTGGCTTGTGCATTTGCTTTGTGGAGTGTCTGGAGGAGTGGCGCTGGAGGTAAATGAAGTTGCACAGTGGTGGTGGGGTGGAGATGCCAACACTGTGCTGTGCTGGCCTTGCTCAGGTGGCCTGGGTGTTGGGAGAGGCCTGCTGGGGGCTGTTTGAGGCTGGGGTCTCGTGCCTGTCCCGCAGGTGCTCAGTGGACGTCTCTGCTGTTTCTCCAGTGAGCCTGGGGTACGGGTTAAGGTAGCTGCTTTGGAGGTCTTGGTTCAGTTAGTTGCTCCTGAACCTCTTCCTGCACTGTAAAATGATAATGTGGGAAAGTTCGCCTTGGATGGTGTTTTTGCAGACGCCTAGCGGTTGATACCAGGTGCCTGAGTTCTTGGCTGAGGAAAGGAGAGCTTTGGTTAGAGTGCTGGCTTAGAGAGTCTGGTCTAGCACATCTTGTGCTAAAGGATGAGTGAGCTACTGGCCATCCAGATACCCTGAGCCAGAGCTTGAGGTTCCTTCTGCGTGCACCTGGGAGAGAGACTGACAGCACTGCTCCCAAGGGGCCACGTCTGCTGGCCTCTTGGTGGTTTCCCTTTCCTAGTGGGTCCCCTGACCTGTTTAGACCTCACCTATGCCCATAGCCTCCTTGGAGGTTCTCAGGATGGAGTTCAGGCAAGTGTTGTATTTGGGGCAGCGAGGGCTGAACCGTGGACACTACTGATCTTATGTCCTTGGGTCCTTGTTCTTCCTGGGTAAAGAGCCCTCCCTCAGATTTTCATACTGTGATCACTAAATGGTATCTCTTATCTCCCGTCAAACTCAGATTTGGTTTTCCTGCTATTGTCTTCACATTGCTTCTATCAAATATTTCACAGGACATCAAAATCTGAGATGATGCTTTCTAAGTCATTCCCTCTTTGTAGGGCCACATTCAAGGGTGTTTTAAGTCTGACTTAGTGATATTAAGAAACGTGCCGGAATTCTCGATGCTTATGCAGTTCGTGTTAACGTTCATTATTTGTGACTCCTGATCTTGTCTTCCAGGGCAGAAGAACACACATGTACAGAAGTCCCAGGTGAAAGTCAGCAAGCGGCCCCGGGAGTCCTTAGATGAAGATGAAGAAGAGAGCGCGGAGCCAACCGCAAAGTGTGTGCGGCAGGGTGCGGAGCCAGTTCCTGCCATTGGCAAGGACACGTTTTCTTACATGGGTACGTGTTTTAGCGTTTTCACCATGGTGACCAAAAGACCTGATGAGCGACATAGAGGAGGATAAGTTTATTTTGGCCCCAGTTGAGGCAGAACATCAATGCGGAACAGTAAGGAGAAAGAAAGTTGGGCCATGGCGTCAGGGAAGCAGAGAAAGATCTCACCAGGGATGACGTGTGCGCCCCAAAGGCATGCCCTCAGGGACCTGACTCCTAGCCACCCCTGCTTGCCCGGAGTTCCACCCAGGCAACATTTTACCTCTGAACCTTCTTGCATTGTTTCACACATGAGCTTTTGGGGGGGCAATTCACATCTAAACCAGGATTTTAAAAATATAACAGTCCTGAACCTATCAAAACTACCCGCTCTCTAAATGGGAGAAAGTTGAGCTGATGTTTGTCCTCATTCAGATTATTTAGAAATCTCTAGGGTCACCATTTTATAATTTAGAAGTCGTGTAGAATTGTTAAACTTCTGGATGTTCTTAGAAAACTGTTACGTAGGCTATGAGTGGGTGACATTGCAATATTTAGGAACACCGGCAGTCTGTGCAGAGTGCTTTAGGTCTCTTGGGCAGAGATGATGCAGAGGCTTTAGTATCTTCACAGCCTCCTTGAGCCGTCAGTCAGCCCCTGTGCACTACTCCTTGAATTCAGCCTTGAGGTCGCGGCTTCCCCCGAGAAGCAAGGTAGCCAGGAGCTGCAGGATCAGTTGCTTGCTCAGTGACAGTGTGTAGGTCTTCTTACACATGTGAACAGAAAGCAGAAACAGCATTTTTATAAGTCATTGAGTTTGTAGGTTCTGACTTTCTCAAGAACCGTTTTATAGTTTGATTCAGGCTAAATCAAAACAAAATATTTTTTGTTGAGCAGTATTTGTAGATGAGTTTTAGAGTTCTTTGAAACCATCACACAGATATCCTTGATTTGGTTATTAACGGGCAGGAATCAAAGCAGATGTTTGTGGCATAACGAGTGGGTGTTTGCCGTGTGCTCAGCATTGCTTGGAGCACGGTGGCCCTGCATGGAGCCTGGTATGTGACAGGTCTCTTCAGTGACTGGCAGGCTGCTGTGCTCGTGCTGATAGAACAGCTCACCCAGCCCCTCTGCCCTGAGGAGCTCAGTGCTGAGCCCACAGCACCCCGCTGGTCTCTTATGTAAGTCTGGTCCACCATCCTCTGGACAGGGGCCTTGTGCTCGTGGCCTCCCTGCTCCCACCTGTGCCTCTAGCACTGGGCCACTACTTCTGCCACTCTACTGCTGAGAGCATGCTGCAGACCCTGGGGGCCTGAGAGGGGCCTCCTGTTGGTCCTTTTCCTCCTTGTTGCTTACAGCCTCTGTCTTGATGAAAGCAAGCAGAGCCCGGAGCCACATTCTACAGCTGCAAGTGTACCGAGAAAAGTGTCAGAGGACTTGGCCTGCTGGCAGGCAGGGTCCCCATCATGAGAAGGCCTTGCTTTCTCTCCAAGGACAGCTTGCTGAGAATGAAGATCACCCTGGCATAGAGGAGGACTTTGCCATTGTCCTTTGACCCCCTTCGGGTAGGAGGCAAGCAGCAGGTCTCTGGTGGCAGGGTCTAGTTTTGCAAAGTGACCCCCTTGCCCTGGCATGTGAGGTCAGTATGAGGCGGCAAGTGCCGCAGTCAGGAATTCATGTCTTCCTAGGTGGAAATTCCCTCTTGACTGAAGATGTTAATGCCACCTTGGTAAACATTTGAGGTGAGCTTCGGTTTTTGGAAGTGTCAGTCTACGGGTGCTTACTGTTTCCCTCACAGGAGAATCTGTTGTCGTCTACACCGATGGCTGCTGCTCCAGTAATGGGCGGAGGAGGGCACGAGCAGGAATCGGCGTCTACTGGGGGCCCGGCCACCCTTTGTAAGTGAACAGAGCTGAGTTTCTAATCATCAAACTTTACCGAATCAGATTCCAGAACTTGTGAGAAGGTGAGACAGTCTGCGTGCTGACTGCGAAAGCTGCCAGGTGAACAGCTTCAGCAGGGCCTCGCAGGAGAACACAGCTCTGATATTTGTTGACGGTGAATGTCAAACGCCAAACCTGGAGTTGCTCTCCCAGCCCTAATGCTCTGACGTCTCTGGCTCATTGATGAGCGTTTACTCCAAAAGGGCTTCCTGCCTCTTAGCTTAAGAGTCACAAGGCATACTGGGAGACAGACCTCGCAGGGCTGAGTGGGGCAGGTTGATGGGCTTGGCACCTGTCGTGTCCCCAGACCCTTCTGAACATGAGTGACCCAGAGGTGACTCTGGTATGTCAGAAGGCTCAAAGTCAAGGTGGGTGAGATGCGATTGTTCAATATGCCTCACCTGTGCGCATAATGAACTCGAATGGTAACTGAGCCCTGAACTTCAGAGGAAAGAGGGATTTGATCCCTGTAAAGCTGCTGTGCACCAGTTCCCACCTTTGTTTTCCAGGATTTACAGGTATCTACAAGAACGGTTTGTTTCCAGGCACAGTGGTGTACACCTGTGATCCTGGTGTTCGGGAGGATGAGGCAGGAGGATGGCAAGTTTGAGGCCAGCCTCAGCAACTAAATGAGACCTTGTCTCAAAATAAAAAGTAGAAAGGGCTGAAGATATGGCTCAGAGGTGAATCACTCCTGGGCTTGATTCCCAGGACCACAAGAAAAAAATAAAAAAGAGCTGTTTGTTAGGCTTTTTTTTTTAAGAGAGAGGGAGAGTGAGAGAGGGAGAGAGACAGAATCAATTTTTATTTAGTTTTTCAAGTGGCTTTTGTTGCTCTGATGCTTTGTTGTGTACATGGTGCTGGGGTTCAAACCTGCATCCTTGCTTGTGCCAGGCAGGTGCCGTGAGTGCTGAGCCACTGCTGCATCCCTGTTAGGCATTTTTCGTAACGACCCTGCTTTACATTTCTTTTGAGCTATACAGTTTATAAAGTTCTTTCACTTTAAACATTTGTCTTAGCTTCAAATCCTGGTGTGTGGGGGGGGGAGCTAGTGTGGCACTAGGGTCTAGGGACTTAGTGTTGATCCTAGACCACGTGCTAATACCTTTCAGGTCCAGAAATTACACTTAGCCCTTGACTTTTGGTCTAGTGTTCCTTTGTGCCATATCAAGGTGTCTTTCAACAAAGTGTTAGGTATTGTTGGTTTGACTTTCAAAGGAGGTTTTTTGTGTGTTTTTGTTTTTGGTACCTGGGTGAAACCAGGGGCACTTGACCACTGAGCCTCTTCACCAGCTGTCTTCATTTTTTGAGGCAGAGTCTCACTAAGTTGCTGAGGCTAGCTTTGAACTTGTGATCCTCCTGCTTTAGCCTTTTGAGCCTCTGGGATTACAGGATTGCTCCACCATACATGGCTAAAGGCTGTGTTTTTATATGCAGCATTTTTGATTTTAAAAAAATGTACATTAGCTCATTATCCACTGAAAGGAATCACTTTGAGAATCAGCTTTATAATTTTATTTATTTATTTATTTGGTTGTTTTGAAACAGAAACACAGGCATTAGACTTCCTGGACGACAGACAAACCAGAGAGCAGAAATCCACGTAAGTTCCCAGCTGCGTGTGAAACTCTCCTCCCTTAGCAAGACTGTCACCTCATTACTGCTCTCGTTGCTGTGATCTATGTGAAGGCGTATTCAAGGTCCAGAAGAAACTTTGGGTTAGTAGCAATTCTGGAAAGTAGGGGTATTCTAGGAAAACCCTGAAATCTTAGTTCAGGTTGGTGTCAGCCAGAGAATCTTAGTTTAGCACTATTTCATAGACAGAATGTAGCCCCAGTGCAGAGGAAGCAGGGAGGGCCCAGTCCTGAAGTCACTGCAGGTTTACTGGGTGCATGGGAAGCAGGGAGGGCCCAGGCTTGAAGTCATTCATGTTGGCCAAGTGGCAGTGCTCTGTGCAGCGTGACCATTCTGTTTTCTCAAGGCAGCCTGCAAAGCCATTGAACAGGCGAAGGCTCAGAACATCAGTAAATTGGTTCTGTACACGGACAGCATGTTCACTATAAATGGTAAGTCTTCACATTTGATTTCATTTTTTAAGAGGAAGATAGGAAGAGAGAATCAGTTCTGTTTTAGTTTTCCACCTGGCCTTTGTTTCTCCACTTAGTTGTGTATGTGGTGCTGGAGTTTGAACCTGGGTCCTTGTGCATGCCAGGCAAGTGAGTAACCACTGAGCCATCCACCGCTTCAGCCCCACATTTTATGTTTTCCAGTCACTCAAAGGAAGTAGGCATTTCTTTCCCTGGTAGGAGGTATTGTAAAAGGACATGCATAGTAACAGGGATGACGTTTGGTGTGTCGCAAACAGAGGAAGGAGTGAGGGCTCTGAAGTCACAGCTCTGCTGCTGTAAAGCAGTTGTGGCTCAGTGCTCCTGGCAGTTGGAGTCTGAATGTGTGCGAGAAGCTCAGGCTCAAGGGAAATGCACGTGGGGGTGCGTACGAGGTGGGGAAGTTCCTGCAGGAAGTGACGTCCTACGCTGAGAGCTGTGGGTGCAGGCATATGGGGGAAAGGAAGAAAGGGTGTTTCTGGTGCGTGCTGCAGGCCAGAGTAAGTGGGGCCACCCAAGGAGGTGAAGAGTGTAGACTGGTGGCTCAGAGCAGGAGAGGAGCCCTGGTGAGGGGAGGCTGGAGAGGCAGGAGAGGTGGCACAGAGGGGGCCACTGAGCATGCTTCTAGGGATCACCAGCTGGGTTGGAGGCTGGAAGAAGAACGGGTGGAAGACAAGCACAGGGAAGGAGGTGGTCAACAAGGAGGACTTCATGCAGCTGGAGGAGCTGGCCCGTGACATGGACATCCAGTGGGTAAGTGCCTGTTCGGGTGCTCTCCTGTGCATTGGCACCCCGTGGTCCACGCTGGCTGGAGAGCAGTGGTCACTTATGGGATTGTGCATTGGGACCCCGTGGTCCACGCTGGCTGGAGAGCAGTGGTCACTTACGGGATTGTGCATTGGGATCCTGTGGTCCACGCTGGCTGGAGGGCAGTGGTCACTTACGGGATTGTGCATTGGGACCCCGTGGTCCACGCTGGCTGGAGGGCAGTGGTCACTTACGGGATTGTGCATTGGGACCCCGTGGTCCACGCTGGCTGGAGAGCAGTGGTCACTTACGGGATTGTGCATTGGGACCCCGTGGTCCACGCTGGCTGGAGGGCAGTGGTCACTTACGGGATTGTGCATTGGGACCCCGTGGTCCACGCTGGCTGGAGAGCAGTGGTCACTTATGGGATTGTGCATTGGGACCCCGTGGTCCACGCTGGCTGGAGAGCAGTGGTCACTTATGGGATTGTGCATTGGGACCCCATGGTCCACGCTGGCAATTTCTGTGAGGTCCATGTCATAGTGCATAATTCGTGTTATGCTTTGGATTTTCTTGGTCACTGTAATTAACAAGAGTGTCACTAGGTGTAGGAGGTGCTAAGTTTATTCTTCAAACAGTACAGAGCAAGTTGAACTTGGAAACCATTGTCTCAACCCTACCTTGTTCTGCCTCCATGGAACCATTGAAAACATTTTAGTAACTGACTTGTAAATTTGCATCAGCAATGTATAAATACGAGCAATGGATTGATTCATTCTTAAAAACATTCAGATAATAAAGTGTGCGTGTGTATGAACGTGTGTGTGCTTGCATGTGTGGTGTGTATGCTTGTATGTGGTTTGTGCGTGTGTGCGTGCTTGTATGTGTGTGGTTTGTGTGTGTGTGCGTGCACGTGTGCAGTTCGCGTGGGCATAGACATCCATCCGTTGCTAAGTGAGGAAGAAGCAGCATCAGCAGTAAGGCAGGGGTTGGAGCCGTGGCTCAGCAGTAGAGCGCTTTCCTGGCTTTCCCGAGGACCAGGTTCAAAGCCCCATGCAGCACCTTATATGTGACTGAATGCTGGAGAAGCTGGAGCAGTAAAGGGAACTTGTGCAGAAGCATCAGGGGCGGGGGCTTTCATACACATTGTGTGTGACACGTTAGGAACACGCACTGCTGTTCAGGTGGCATTGGCAAGGGGTGCTTGGTGAGCTAGCTTTGCGCACTCTGAATGCTCAGGGTTCTTTTTTTTTTTTTTTTTTTTTTTAAAGAGAGGGGGACAGTGAGAGAGACAAAGAAAGAGAGAAACAACTTTATTTAGTTTTTCACATGGCCTTAGTTGCTCCCACACTCAGTTGTGTACGTGGTGCTGGGGTTTGAACCCGGGTCCTCGTGCTTGCCAGAAACCGCTGAGCCACCGCTCCAGCCCCTGCTCAGGGTTCTTAAGAGTGAAGTGTAGTGAAATGTAGTCATGCTGCTTGCATAAAAATTAGGAGAAGTAAAAGGGGAAACTTTATTTTAACAGATGCACGTCCCTGGTCATTCGGGATTTGTGGGCAACGAAGAGGCCGATAGGCTGGCGAGACAAGGGGCTCAGCAGTCCCAAGACTGAGCCTCCGAGTACTTGGGAGAATGCAAGCAGTCGCTCTTGAGCTGGTGTCCCTGATGCACAGCCTGGATGCTGCAGTAGACAGACAGACCCAGTTCTCCAGCTGAGCCAGGAAGCACCGTGGTGTCCTCACCTTGATAAAGCATGAACACCTTTGGGATTTGATGATTCTGAGATCGGCCTTATGCTTGTTGGCCTTGGTGTGTTTTCATTTGTTTTATTGCAGTCTGGCCCAAAGTGCCTGGACTTTGGGTTTTTAAGGAGTCAATAAAGCATTGGTTGAAAGATGCAGACAGGATGTCAACAAGTGTTCTGATGTGCAAGATTGAGCCTCCTGCGCTTGCAGCCACGTGGGGCATGCAGCTCACAGGGGGATCGTGACGCAGTCTCATCCTAACCTGGCGACGCTTGTGCATAGAGGAGCCCACACACAGGCGACCTTGGCTGTGGAAGAAGAATGGCCACAACTTTTCAGGTGTGTGCAGGGCTGGGGATTGAGCCCAGGACCTCACATGTGCTCAACAGTTACAACTTTTTTTTTTTTTTTTTTTTGTGGTACTGGGGATTGAACCCAGGGGTGCTCTACCACTGAGCTACATACCCAGACCTTTTTATTTTTTCATTTTGAGACAAGGACTTGTTCAATTATTGAAGTTGGCTTCAAACCTGGGATCCTCCTCCCGCAGCCGCCCAGTGGCTGGGATTTCAGTTGTGTGCCACCACGCCTGGTTCATTACAGCTTTTAAAGACCAAGATGCGTAAATCTTTAAAAAGTTTCTTTGGATTTTTTTCTTTTTTTTAACCTTTTTATCTCTTTTTTTTTGTTTTTCCTTTTTGATTTCACTTATTTTTAATTTACAAACCCTTGTGTTGAGGGCTGACTTTGAATAGATCGCAGCGAGGGAGCTGCTCTGCTACGTAGGAAACCCCGACCCAGAAGCAGGTTGTCTACGAATGGGATTTTTTTCTTAAAAGTACTATGCAGGTGTTGAACAAATGTTTGAGGGCCTGGAGTGGTGGCTCCATGGTTAAAGTGCTTGCATGCCTGGCGTGCGCAGAGTCCCAAGTTCAAACCCCAGCACAACGTACACAGCTATGTGTTTGGGACATGAAGGCCAGATGGAAAAGTAAATAAGATTGAAAAGACTTGTGGATTTGGGGGCTGGCGAGGTGGCTCAGCGGTTACGTGAGCCTGGTATGCGTGAGGATGTGGGTTTGAACCCCAGCACCATGTACACAACGAAGTGTTGGAGCAGTGAAAGCCACATGAAAAGCTAAATAAAATTGATTATCTTTTTAAGAAAAATGTTTGACATAATCATTTATTTTTGAATGTTTCTTTTGTAGAAGAAAAGTAAAATGAACAGCTTTTGGATTCCTGTAGTAAGTCAAGTGTCTTTGCATCCAGCACCCTGGTAAGGGTGGTGCTTTGCTGGACATTCCAGTGGGCTCCCTGGTGCCTCCGCAGCCATAGTCCCCTTCTTCTGGCTTCCCTTCAGAGGTAACCCTGATTTCTGTGGAAATGACTTCCTTGCATTTCTCTCTCTCTGCGTGTGTGTGTGTGTGTGTGTGTGTGTGTGTGTGTATAAGAAATAAGTTTTATTGTTAGCAACATTTTGTTCTTTTAAAGAGAGTGAGAGAGAACGAATCAACTATTTTTTTTTTCATCTGGGTTTTGTTTTTCTGACACTTAGTTGTGTATGTGGTGCTGGGGTTTGAACCCGGGTCCTTGTGCATGTCAGGCAAGCACTGTACCTGCTGAGTCACTGCTCTAGCCCCTGTTAGCAACATTTTTATTACATATACATGCATCCATAAAGCAATGTATCAGATTATCTTACACCCGTTTAAATTTGGTGTAGACTGTGTCACACCACACATATCATTTTGGAACGTTTTCCTTGCATTTCTTGATAGAGTTTAGTCCTGTCCACTTTTTCCATTTTTCAGCTTGATGTTTCTCGGCTCTTAATTTGCAGTCCCAGGGCAGTGGCTCAGTAGTTACAGCGCTTGCCTCACATGAACAAGGACACAGGTTCAGACCCCAGCACCACACACACAGCAAAGTGTCAGACCAACAAAAGCCACATGAAAAACTAAATAGAATTGATTCTGCCTTTCTCTCTCACTGTCCCTCTCTCTCTAAAAAAACTGTTTTAGGGGTTAGGGATTTAGCTCAGTGGCAGAGTGCTTGCCTAGCACATGCAAGGCCCTGAGTTCAGTCCTCAGCCCTGAAAAAAAAAAAAAAAAGAAAGAAAAAAAAATACTGTTTGACTCTCTCCTTAAAAAAAAATAAAAAATAAAAATTCCAGTCCCCTCCAGCCTGCTGTTTTTCTTGTGTGTCATCTGTTGGACCTGGGCCCTTGTCCTTGTTCCTGCAGTCTGGATTCTGCTGATTGTGCTCTCATATTCAGGTTTGGCCAGTGATCTGGGGAGCAGGACTAGTGATTGCCTTTCTACCCCAGATATGGAGCTCTGTTCTTTAAACCTAAGCATGTTTGGGCTTAGCATTTTTTAGGAGCAGTGATTCACCAGTGGGGCAAGCAGGGGCCTTTTTAGGACATATGACCATGAAAGAAAAAGACTACATGTAAATAAAAAACTTCAGAATACAAAGATTTTGGAAGTCACATATATACAAAAACAAACTAGGGGAAGAGTTTGTAACTTAATCACAAATGTATACATCACTCATGTATAAAAGCTGTTAATTGGGCTGGAGCGGTGGCTCAGTCGTTACAATGCTTGCCTGGCATGCACAAGGACGCAGGTTCAAAGCCCAGCACCATGTACACAGTGAAGTGTCAGAGCAGCGAAAGCCACATGAAAAGCTAAATAAAATTGATTCCTCCCCCCTCCCTGTCTCTCTCTTAAAAAAGAAAAGAAAAGCTATTAATGAGAAAACGGTCACTCAGTGAAGGGACACAGCCCAATGGAAGTGCATCCAGCATCGCTCCACGGAGTGCAAATTGAAGGACGGATGCAGTTCTCCAGCAGGTTGCAGAGGCCACTGAGGCCCCTGGGGAGTGGAAGGAGGTGGACGTGCCAGCATGGCCAATGGCCAGCCCCACTCTGCGGACTGATGCTGCTTCATCATGCACATGCACATAAGAGACGGTGCCGAGCGCTTGCCTGGCACACATGAGGCTCTGGGTTCGACCCCCATCACTGCAAAAAAATATAGGGTTTGTTTCCTGGGAGACCAGGAAATAATCGTGGAACTTGGTCAAAGCCGCTGTGGAAATAGAGCCTTGAAAGGACAGCTCTTTAGGACAGATGTGGAAGGGCCCTGGGAGCTAGTACCTGGGAAAGGAAGAAGCAAGCCACTCTGTGGGGAGGGCACAGGGCTGTGGGCACCAGGCGAGGGTCAGACTCCTCCACGGGTCCGTCTGTGTGCTGTCTTGATCTGATTGATGTCATTTCTGCTCAGAAGTCTGGGTGGAGTGTGCAAGGTGTGCTTTAAGGCACACGGGTGTGTGCTCGCCTGCAGGGTTCCTGCGGCAGCAGCCCTGAGTGCAGCTGGTGCCTGCTTGGCTCCAGGCTGGCCGCTGGCTCTGGCTGCTGCCCTCATGACCAGGCCTGCGGGTGCTGCGAAGAGCCCTGTGCCCCACAGCCCCAGCACCAGTGGCTGTCCCACGCTCTTGTTTTGTACTGTGGACTGAATCCAGGGGTGTGGGTGCTTGACCACTGCACCACGTCCCCACCCTTTTTTATTTTTTATTTTGAGACAGGATCTCACCAAGTTGCAGAGGGCTTTGCTAAATTACTGAGGCTGGCCTTGAATTTGTGATCCATGCTGAGCCTCTGGGATTGGATCTTTATCTTTTAGTTTGAGATGATCTCACTAAAATTGACTATGCTGACCTGGAACTTGGAATCCTCCTGTCTCTGCGTCCTGAGTCACTGGGATGAGAGGTGTGCACTGCCATGCCAGACTTCCCCTAACATGTTCAACCCCAGAGGGCCCCTCACCTGTTGCACAGTACCTAGGAACTGAATGTGTCCCCCTAAACTCACACAGAAGCCCACACCTCCACTGTGGCTGTGTTTAAAGATGGGGCCTCTAAGGATAGAAGGTGGTGAGGGTCATGGGTACACGACCCTGATCCGTGGTGAGGGTCATGGGCACACGACCCTGATCCGTGGCTTTGGCATCAGCAAAGATGAGATGCTAGAGGTCAGGGGAACAGCTGGACATCATGTTGCTAGCCCACACTGCTTCCACACTGCTGTGCAGTGGGACTGGAGTGGGTACTGTGAGAGAAACTCACCAGGGAGGCCCTGGTGCAAGGTCGCAAGGGTGAGCAGTTTTCCTAACCTGGGGATGTAGCCCAGGGAGAGCATTTGCCTAGGGTGCTCAAGGCTCTGGGTTAAGTCCCCAGCACTGCAAAAAACAAATACATGAACTTTTTAGCTCCATTTGCTCTTAAGTAGCACTAACTGGAGGTCACACGATGGTGATCAGTCTCCACTTGCTGTGCTGCAGGCTGCCCCCCACCCCCTGACTCAGAAGACATTGCTCCTCGGAGACCTGAGGCTGCTCTTGCCAGCAGCACTGACTCCACTTGGCCTGCAGACATCCATGATGCCTGGACAGGTTGAGAAGGACTGGTTGTGTCTTCGCGTTGTGTCTGTCACCTTTGCTGCTCTGCCTTTGGGTCAGGTCTGCTCAGATCTGCACTTAGAGGAGTTGATGGAGAAATGTTCTGTGATCCCAGAGCGGCCTAGCCTATCCCTACCCCTCAAGGCAAAAGCAGCCTACCAGCTGGACAGCTGGAAATGCCACCCGTGAAAGGAGCGAGGCGCCCCCAGTTCTGGGGAGACATGAAGGTGCCCCTTGCCCTCGCTGGGCCTGCCCTGCACCTGTAGAAGCTGGTTGTGAGCAGATAAAACCTTTCTGCCTCTCAGAGGCCAGTCTAGAGTTGTCCCCAAGGCTTGTGCACTGAAGGCTGGGCCCTGTACTGCAAGGTTCAGAGGTGGGGATGTGCTTGGAGCTTGAGGGCCCTGACCTCATCCGGGATTCAGCCCTTGAGGTATTAACTTGATGCTATCAGTGGGAGGCATTGGGAGTTGAGGAGGTGGGCCTGATGGAGGAAGCAGGTCTCTAGGGTGTGCCCTGAAAAGGGACTTCTCCTCCCAGCCCCTGTCTGGCACCTGCTCTCAAGAGAACTGAGTGGGCCAAGGTTGGGCCTAGACAAAAAGGCTCAGGAGAAAGTTGTCAAAATCGGGTCTTGTTTTGCAGGGGAGGTAATAATCCCATCAGCCCCTCCCACTCTCTTTGGTCTCCTACCCGCAGGCCAGTTACTGCCTGTTGGAAGGCCTCACAAGCAATTTTATTTTTTGGTGCTGAGGATTGAACCCAGGGGTGCTTTACCACTGAGCCATATCCCAGCCCTTTTTATTTTTTATTTTGAGATAAGGTCTCACTAAGTTGCTGAGGCTGGCTTTAAACTTGGAATCCTCCTGCCTCAGCCTCCCAAGTCCCTGGGATTACAGGTGGTGTGCCATCACGCCCAGCTGTGATGCTGTCCTGTTGACACTTTAATGGAAATATGTTGACCCTGCCAGCCTCAGCAACTTAGTAACAGCCTGTCTCAAAATATAAAATAAAAAGTGCTGAGGGTATTGGGGCGTGTGGTGGAGTGGTAAAATACACCTGGGTTCAATTCCCAGTATTAAAAAAAAAAAAAAGCTGAGTTTTTCTGAGGCCGTGGCCTGGAGCCACCCACATGTCTTCCGTCTTTTCCCCCGGGACGCATCAGGACCGTGAGACAAGCTTTCCTTTAATAGCTCAAGTGAAACTTTGCTGAGTGGCTTTCAGACAGCTGTTTTTGCATAGGGCTTTCTGCTTAAGAAATCCAGACCCATGCACCCTTTAATCAGTTAAGAAAATTTATATCTCATTCACAGATAACTTTAACAGATCTTTTTGGAACATTTTGAGCTACGCAAGAGTGGTTTGATGGGCCTTCAAGCAGCTGCCTCCCAGCTTCCACAGTTGCCAGCACTCGGACCCTTGGATCAGCGTCCAAAGTCGTTGCGGCTGCACTTCCCGCACTGGTGTGCCTGGTACAGGAGGGCGGGAAAGGCTCTCGTCTGTCTGCTGGGAACCTGGGTCGGTCTTTCTGGCTTTCCAACTCAGGTCTTACGCTGACCCCAGGCTTCTTTGTAGATGGGCGCAGCGTTTCACAGTGGATGTTTACTTTTGGTCTTTGTGGTCAGGTGCTCCTGGGACCATGCCAGGTGTACCTACAGAGCCAGCAGTTTCTGTGCGTCCCACAGAGCCCTTCAGGGTGCTCCAGCTGGAAGTTTGTGGCCCTCGGGAGGTGATGTGGACTCTGTCCTGGCCTTGCTCTGCCTGGGCCTTAGCAGGAATGGCCATGGGCACTGACGGCTGAGAGCAGGTCTGCTTTCCTGCACTCTCAGTTAGAAACTGAGGGCCTGGCATTTTGGTTTTGGTGTGAACGTCTGCCGCGGGGTCTGCCCCTGACTTCCCGACTTCCTGCCCAGTCACAGTGCTGATGGGCTCCTACAGAGCAGCTCCCTGCTCCCACAGCTGTCCCCAGCGCAGGCAGTCCTGCTTCTGCCCTAGCTCTGACCCAGGGGTCTCATGGCTTCTGTTACACCCGCGGATTCTCCAGGAGAGGTAAAGCACCCGGGCTAGCAGATGATGGCAGTGTTATGACAGCACACAGCGGGGGCCAGATCCCATCACTTGCCTGTGTAGACGGCACCTAGAAGTGACTACTGTACATCACAGCACCCTCCGCCTTCCTGTTGGCCTGCAGAGCCTAACCATGGACTCTGCCCTTCACAGAGTGTGTCTGGAGCGTGCCCGTGTCCCCAGGCCTCTGAAGCTTGGCCTTCGGGCCTTGCACGCTCTGCTCCTGGCCCTGGGCTGGGCGCACTTCACTCGAGGGTGCTTTCACCACAGCGGAGGAGACCTGTCTTCCCAAACTCCTCCTCAGGTTCTTCCCCATGTCTCCCCTGGTGATCAGGTGCTGGCTGCTTTCTGGAAGAAACAGTTTAAAAGCTCCTCCCTCAAAGGCGGAATGCCATGGGCAGCAGTGTCCACAGGCAAACAGCCGCCTGCTGGAGTGTAGGGCTGCCGGCACCAGGGTTCCCCTGCAGTCCCGCAGGGCATCCTGCCATCTCGCTTCTCCAGAGGAAAAAAAAATTTTTTTAATGGCACAAAACTGCTCCCCTTCCCCAGCAGGAAGCAAAAGATGTGAGGAACTTATGTTGCTGTAGCCTGGGTGGCGAGTTGGAGGCGCTCCCCCAGTTCAAGACCAAGTGGACCCAGCAGCGCTACTTCCGGAACTTTACTTTGGCAGCTGCGTGTACAAACTACTAGGCGAGGCTCCCTGAGTTGAAAGCCAGGCTTGTCGCTTCCTGGCCATGTGACCTTCCCGGAAGTGCTCCGTCCTTGACCATGTCACCTTTACACTGGATGCTAAGTACTACCCACGGCACAGAGGGGTCAGGGAGGGAGAACTGCCCAGGAAACCCTCACGGTCACCCAGCAAGGACTGCTGTCACGAGAAGCTTTGGCGTAGCGGTGATGGTGTGAAACTTGGGGTGCTCTCATCTGTCCCTCCAGGGTCCACTCCACAAGCTTGTCTTCTGGTGCTGTGTGCCAGGCACCGAAAGGCTAACACACATCCCTGAAGGTCTACGCAGTACTTGGCAATGCAGATGAGTCTGCTCACTCAGGAAGTACCATAGGAGTGGGCTGACAGGCCTGTAGTGCAGTCATTGATCCAACAGTCCTCCCACCCTAACAGCATGGATTAATGGGAGAGGCCACACCCGGCTGTGTAGGCAGCGGTTGGTCGGTTGGGAAGGCTTCGGATGCGCAGTGAGTGAATGTTCATAGGGAAGAGGACCAGAGGCAGAAGAACACCTCGGGTGGAAAGCTGCTCAGCAAAGACCCTTGAGGCAGGAGAGAGCAGGGAGTGGGATGGGAGGTGACAGGACTGCAGAGGAGGCCAGGGACTGGAGTTCAGAAAGGAGGTTAACACGGGGGAGTGACACCCTGGCTGCCCTGCGTAGGATTGCACTGCGCAAAAACACACGGGAGGTAACTTCAATACCATTCCATCAGCCAAGCAGAGTTGGGATGGAGGGAAGTGGTAGATTTGTGGCGTTTCAAGGCCAAAGCAACAGGATTTGCTGGTAGGATGGACTGGATGTGGAGGGCAAACGAGAGAGGAAATAGCAAAACATGGGACTTAGGGAGGAAGACCCTGGGTGGCTGCCACTTTTGCTCACTGAGTCAGGAAGGGGCAGGGAAGTATTTTGGGGGTGTGTGGGAGATTCAGTTCTGTTGTGGTTAGCCAGGCTTGTGGATGCTCAAAGCTGAGGTTCTAGAAAGAAGTTCAGGTTGGAAATATGGACCTAGGAGCCAGCAGGCATACCGCGGGCTACGTTAGGTCATCTGGATTCATTTGAGCAGGAGAGGAGCACCTTGTAGTGACCAGACAGAGGAGCGAGCCAGAAGAGAGGCTGGGAAGGACTATGCAGTGACCGAGGACAGCCAGAAGACAGTGTTTCAAGGCAGTGGGCAGCTGGAAAGTGACTGGATCTGGTGCCAGGGAAGTCTTGTGTCCTTGTAAGGGCAGTGTCCATACAGTGGTCAGGGGCACTGAGAGGCGAGATGGCCACTAGAATAACTCTTGATGAAGCACAGCGGAGAAATGGCAGCCATGTCGAAGGTGGGTTACCCTGAGCGCATCCCCAACTGTAAGGTCTTGTCGCGAAGGATGAGCAGAGCTCGGCCAAGTGGAACTGGAGAGAAAATGAGGATAGCAAGAGAAGAGAAGTAAACAGACGTGTGCTTTCTGTGCAAAACCCTGAAGTCCTAGAGCACAGAGTGCTTTGGAGATGTGAGCTAGCACAGTTTGCTTAAAGTTCCAGGGTTTTCCACTTGCTTGATTTGCTAGACTGAGGGAATGGCCAAGAATCTGATCTTTTTAAGCTGATTTCTCTGAAAAGATGAATCCAGGCTCATCAGGAGGTTGGAATTCCTTGTTTTCTTTCTTATCATCGACACAGATGCTCAAGTTTCAATGGGATTATGTCCTGAGAAACCCCTTGTAAAGTGGAAATACACAGAAGTGACCTGACATCTCAGCCTGGCAGGGCCAGTCTGCGCCCACGGCCCTGTGCTCACACTTCCTTTAGCCGGCAGTTGGCAAACCTGGGCAGTCTATCATCAGGTGTCCAGCATCCCTTGTGTACCGGGCACCACCAAAGCACACCGTGCAAGCATGGAGCCAGCTGCACAGTGTGGTCCTCTGCTTCTGCCTGGGTCTGCAGCAGCTTCCACAGCACCTGTGTCACCTGTGTGTGTCTGGCCTGGGGAAAGATTGCAATTCAGAACTCAAAGTATGCTTCCTAAGTGCCTACTGCTTTCCCACCACTGTGCAGTCAAAAGATCCCAGACTGTCCTCACTGATGAGGAATTCAGGACTGGGAGGGGTGCTTGTGTTTATTCTCGGACACAACACATTTATGGGTAAGATGGGGTGAAGAGAAGAACATGGTGCTTTTAACATATTATGAGCTATGGGGTTGGAGAGGTGGCTTGGCAGTTACAGTGCTTGCCTGGCATGTGCAAGTACATGAGTTCAAACCCCAGCACCATGCACACAGCAAAGTCTCAGAGCAACGAAGGCCACATGAAAAACTAAATAAAAATTGTTTCTCTTTCTCTCTCTCTCTCTCTTTGTCCCCCTCTCTTTAAAAACAAAAAAACATTGTGGGTTAGGGACTGGAGTGGTGGCTCAGCAGTTATGACACTTGCTTGGCATGCAGGAGGACACAAGTTCGAAACCCAGCACCACGTATACAACGAAGTGTCAGCGTCAGCAATGAAAGCCACGTGGAAAACTAAATAAAACTGATTCTCTTCCTCTTTCTTTTTAAATACAGGTTAGTAGTGCAGACTTTTTCTTCCAGTACTGGGGATTGAACCCAGGAGTGCTCTACCACTGCGCTACATCCCAGCCCTTTTCCAGTTTTTCCAGAGTCAGGGCCTGAGTTGCCCAGGTTAGAGCTCAGATCCTCCTGGCTCAGCTACAGTCCCTATGTTTTCCCTTCACTTTCGAGGCTGTAAGACACTCCACTTAGTTCTTCCACGCCACGACGGCTCAGAGAACGCGCCAGGTGTGCCAGATGTACCCACAGGTGTGCGCTTCCCTCTGCCCGCCCGGTCTCCGGCCCTTGCCGTTGCCCACCTCCCCCTTCGCCCCTCCTCC
>PVKS010019930.1:0-37634 GCA_004027875.1 Aplodontia rufa | reverse complement strand
TCTCTGAGGCTCAGCCTTTCCAAGGAGAATCTGAGATTGACTGAAGTAATTAATCTTGCTTTTAGAGCAAATGGACACAGGACATGGCAGGTGGATTTAATGGAAATTAGAGCCAAGCATCCTGGTGCAGGAGGCAACAGAGACTGATTCCCACATTCCTTTCCCTCTCTCAGGTCTGTGCTTCATCAACTCCCCACGAGAGGCCAGAGATCCCTGTACTCTTGCCACCACCCAATTGGTCCTAAAAGTGGAAAACAACATCTCAGCAACAGACCCTGTAGATATAAAATGAATTTTAAAAAGCAACTGTTGCCAGGCACAGTGGTACGGACCTATAATTCCAGCAACTTGGAGGCCGAGGCAGGAGGATCACAAGTTCAAAGCCAGCCTCAGCGATTTAGTGAGACCTTTAGCAATTTACTGAGCAATTGTCTCAAAATTAAAAAAAATAAAAAGAACTGGGGATGTAGCTCAGTGGTAAAGCACCCAGGGCTCAATCCCCAGGATAAATAATAATAATAATAATAATAAAGAATTGGGAGCTGGAATGGTGGCTAGGCGGTTACATCGCTTGCCCGGCATGTGTGAGTACGCGAGTTCAACCCCACATACACAACGAAGACTTGGAGCAACGAAAGCCACACAAAAAACTAAATTAAAAAAAAAAAATGTTTCTATCTCTCTACCACTGTCCCTCTCTCTTAAAAAAAAAAAGAATAGAGGATCAAATGAACCTCATTTTTTTAGTAGCTGAGATTTTTAAAGCATTTTCACTCCATATAGGCTTAAAAATCTAACAATGAATTGTTCCTCGGGAAGGTACAGGGCCTTTGTCTCCTAGAAATGATCTGGGGAGGGGGCACACAGTTAAGAGGCACAGAACAAAGTCGTAGTGGTTGGTGACAGAGATGGAAGAGGAAGAGCTCCAGCCCAGGTCAGGCAGCACAGCTTCTGTGTGGCCACAAAGATTGTCTGCTTGGCCAAACTCAGGCAGGCTTCCGAATCCTCTCCTCGGCCCGTCTGTGCACTTGGTTGTGCACAGAGACCCTGCAAAGTCAGCTTAGCAAGAAGTCCCCATCCTTGACATTTCTCCGTCCTCTGTAACTGATCAGGTTCCTCTTCCTCCACCACCCCTAGGTGATATCTGATCACCCTGACTGTCTTCAACAAGATTACAATTAAGTCCGTTCCCCACCCCAAACCAGTGCTGGGGGTTGAACCTGGGTCCCCATGCATGCTATGCAAGTACTCTACCACTGAACTGCATCTCAGACCTTTTAATTTCATTTTGAGACAGGCTCTTGCTGAGTTGCGCAGTCTGATCTGGAACTTGTGATCCTCCCGCTCAGTTTCCTGCTTTTCTGGGATTGCAGGTATGCACCACCATGCCCAGCATCTATTAGGTCTGATTAGCCAAAGTCCCCCTGACTCTGATGCTTCCTCTTAGTAGTTTTCCATCTGCTGACCCCCACCCTACTCTTTGGTATAAATTCCCCCTTGCCCGTGCTGTGTTTGAAGTTGAAGCCAGTCTCTTCCTCCCTGCAAAACCCCATTTCAGTGTCCCTATGTCTGTTTCGATGGTCCTGAAGAAAGCATTCCTAGCTGTGCTTTAGAAAATATAATTGAATGATTTTCCTTTTGGTGCTGAGGTTGGAACCCAGGACCTCACACAAGCTGAGCCAGTGCTGCACCACTGACCTACGTACCCTCACCTATCTCCTTATCCTTCCAGCAGGACACCGGGTGAGAGGGTACTTTCATCACAGTGGTGACAATGGCCCGGAGGAGCCTGGGGACTTCACCTCCTGTGGTCTCACAACTTGCTCACGACTCAGGACTCACGTTCCACTTCTCCTGGTACCCTGGGGCTCTCCGAGGTGAGCTTGTCTCACAAGTGATGGGGCTGGGTTGTGGAGTGAGGGCAAATGCCCAACAGCTCAGCTTCCTTCTCCAAGCCCTGCTGCTCTGACTTGTACTTCAGTTGCTTCTTCATACTCAAAGGCACCTGGCAACACCTTGATTCCGCATCCCACACTGTCACCGTGATGGCACTCACCTGCAAAAGGGGCCACATCAGAGCGCTTATCTCCTGCAGCAGTGGTCCTTAAAGTAGGATTCCTGATCAGCAGCAGCAGCAGCACCCTTGGGAACTCCCTAGGAAAGCAATTTCTGGAACCATCCCAGACCTACTGAATCAGAACCTGGACTGGGAGCTCAGAAATGTCTTTTCCTGAGCCCTCCGGGTCATGCTGATGCACGCTGAAATCTGAGAACCAGTCACAACATGGTGGTGGCAATGACATGAGAAGCCCATGTAGAATGTTCAAGCAGACACAACTAAGTGTCAGAGCAACGAAAGCCATGTGCAAAAAACTCAATAAAAATTGGTTCTCTCTGTCTCTTTCTCTCACTGTCCTCCTCTCTTAAAAAAAAACTGTTCAGGCAGATCCGCACATGCAGCGGTACATACCTGCTATTTCAGAGACTTGGGGGGCTGAGGCAGGAGGACCCCCTGTTCTAGGGCAGCCTCAGCAACCTATTCAGACCCTATCTCAAAATTTAAATTGAAAAGGACTGGGGCTGTCACTCGATGGTAGAGCAGCCCTGGTTCAATCCCTAATATATCAATAAATCAATAAATAGGCCCAGAACAGTGCCTGGCACCTGAGTGTTATTTGGCTGAAAGCCCTATCACAATCACCAGCACCATGATAGGAATATTTTCTAATAATGCTTCCATTTCCAAGAGGTGGAAATGGAATTTCCAGGTGCTCACAGATGGCGACACCCTTCCTCTGGAACAGCCCTCATGGCTGGTGTATATGCACCTGGATCTCTAGGTCTACACTGTCTTTGCCTCTGACCCTAATGACGCAGGGAGCAATTTTTGCTTACACGTTTCACACATTCGTAACATTATTCTCATTGAGATAGACCTCACATAGCATAAAGTTTATCAGCTCCAAGTGAATATTTCTGTGATTTATATTCAGTGGTTAATATTATATTCATCCATTACTGCTATCTAATTCCCAGAACATTTTCATCACCTCAAAGAGAAACCCTGTACCACTATCCACACTTAGTCCCAGTTCCCCTTACTTCCTTCCCATAATCTAAACTCCATTTCTAGGATTTGTCCATTTGAGATGTGTCATGTGAGTAGAATCACAAAGTGTGTAACCTTTTTGAGTAGTCCATTCATTTAACGTTTTTAAAGTGCATCATGTTGTAGCAGATGTCAGCCCTTTATTCATTTTTATGGTTAAAAATATTCCACTGTGTGAATATAAATTCTGTTTATCCATCCTTCAATTGATGGACATTTGATTCCTTCCGTGATCTTTCCCTATTGTAACTGCTGGAACCTGTGTGTGCACTATCTTGCATGAGTGTCCATTTTGCCACTCTTGGGTACACAGCTAGCGGGGGGAATTAGTGTTTGACTTCTTGAGGAGCTTCTAGGAAGGTTTCTTCTGTTGCTAAGCCATTTCACACTCCACACAACTAAAGAAAGGAGAGAAGGTCAGGGGCACATCTGCGCTTCCAATACAATTTGATCTTTGTGATTTTCCTATTGGACTATAAAAAGAGTGGAAATCATTTCTTTTTCTTGTTCCTCATTATTCTTTTGACCAAGGTGGAAAAGAGAAGGGATAAACAAGAATGCTTTGCTGGAAATACTCAACTTTGATAACCCAAACAGCAGAATATTCAAAAAATTCCATTTTGAGACTTTCTACATTATAGCCATGTCTACATTTTTAAAAAGTCATTGGGAAAATGAGAACTCAAAGGAAGGAACAATTTTCAGTATTCCTTGATTTATTACCCACTTCACTGGCATTGGAATGTACTGGCCTCAGTTTTGGTAGGTAAAATTTGAGCCAAAGATATTCTGAGCCTTGGTTTTATTTACCATAAAATATGGATAAGACCTACAACCTTAGAAGGTTGTGTTGAAATGTAAATGATTTGATGCAAGTGTCAATATAACCACTCACATTCAGAATTTCTCCCTCAAAAACTGACCTATGCTTGACCAATGACATCTAATCCAAAGGCACATGAATACCACACCAAACTTGGGGACATAAAGATGTTGTGCATTGATTGTGTTTATTGACTTGGACATTTGTGCACATTTGGAATCTTCTGTGATGCTCTAGAGCAGTGTGTAAGGCCTTTCCAAGGAATCAGTCCTCACTAACCACAAACCATAGAGCTAGTGCCCTCCCATGAGGAAGGTCTTCTGCAAGTTTTCCTCCATTTTTTACCTTATAGTCATAGAAAGCTCACCCCTCCAGGGATTCCACACGGACCTATGAATGGATTTGAGGTCCTCTAAGAAGGATGATAAATTATAAAATGTGCTTCTAATTCCACTGGAAGGTGGTGTGTTAAGACAGGAGGATCACTAGTTCCAGACCAGTTTCAGCAATGTAGCAGGACCCTGTCTCAAAATAAAGTACAAAAAGGGCTGGGGATGTGGCTCAGTGGAAAAGCGCCCCTAGGTTCAAGCACCAATATAAAAAAAAAATCCTCTTAAAAAATTGAGGCAGAAGGTCTTGAACAGTTGACTCAACAGGTACTGGCCTAAGGGACCAGCTCTGGATCAAGAGTGACACCAGCGATAAGTCTTGTCCTTAACTTCCAATGCTTTAGCCAGAACTGAGAAACCTGTTGCTCCACTTCTTCCTTTGCAAGTAATCTCCACTCTGTTTCTCCTAGAGAGATAAGAAAAAAAAAATCAGGTGGGAAAGTCCAGGAGTATGGGATAATAGAAATACAATGCTTGGATACAAGATGGTAGTTCACCATTCATTTTATTCTGTAAATCCTTATTGAGGCCCTGCTGTGTCAGGTCCTGTGCCCAGAAATCAATGTGAACCAACACTGGTATGTTCTCTCTACTGGGTAGCTATTGTGATTGGAACCTAGAATGTCCTCCCAAGGGCTCATGGTCCCCAGTTCAGCAATGTTCTTAGGTGGGGCTTTTAGGAAACTACAGCTTCTTCATAATGGCTCTGCATCATCAGAAGATCAATCCATTGATAGCTGTATGGACCACTGGGAGGTAGGACCCAGTTGGAGGGAGTGGGTGACTGGGGGCATGCCTTGGAAGAAACTGTCATCTCCAGGTCCCTTCCCCTCTCCACCTCTCTCTGCTTCCTGGCTGCGATGGGGTGAGCCACTGTCCTCTCCATTCACTTCCACCATCATGCTTCTGATTTGGATCCAGCCAGCCACGGGCTGAACTTCTGAAACCAAAAGCCAAAGCAAGACTTTCCTCCTCTAAGTTGCTCTTTTGTCAGGCACAGTGGTCACAGCAATGAAACTCGAGCACAGGAACTTCCAGTTGAATGGAGTGGTAAGTGGGAATGAACACCCCCTTTGAATAATATATAGATTTTGCAATTGTCTTCTTACCCATTGACCTAAACTACCTCTGGGTAGTTTTCTCATTTAAGAGTCCTTGAACAGTGAGAGTTCTGTGTGGCCATCCCATCTCCCCAGTAGAAGGAAACGCAGAAAGTGTAACCATTTCCTCTTCTTCACATTTCATCAGGAAAAAGAAAAGTTCTGAACAACATTATATAAAAGTGCCCATTGCTATTTGTTATCTCAAAAGCATCCCAACCAGGCTACCTGGCGCCCGCCATTATGGATGATGGAACATGCCTCACTGATTCAAGAACCTCTTCCCTGTCATGAGGACCCACTGTCTATCTCTTGGCTCTGCTCCAGCTCACCCTATTGCGACCTGGGATTTAGGACTAGTCTTCAAGGAGTGGCATCACTGCACACTGAGCCACAGGACCCTGCACAGGGAGTCCTAGTGCTGATCTAGAGAACAAGGCAGATGTTCCCACACAGAGACATCAGGTAATGGTGGGGATGAGACAGCTGTTGGGAGGCTCCACCTCCTGCCCACCACCAAAGGTAGTAACAGAACATCTAGAATCGCAAGTGGCATCAAAAAAGGCAAACTTCTGTTTTAGATCCAGTGTTACATCATGGATATCCTTCTTTGTCAAAGTGTATCTATCACCCCATTGTAAGACTAAACCTTAATTCCTTTGGCAATCTTTTTCTCCTATTGATGGGCACTTCAGTTGTTTTTCACTTAAAAACAATATTGCAATTAATATCTTTGCACATGTATCTTTATAGATCTGTGCACACATTAATGAAATTAATTTTTAGAAATGGAACTACCTGCTGGAAAAAAGATATTCCTGTGCGTATTCCTTCTTGTAGTGAGGATGTTCATTTTCGCACCATTTATAAGCTAATGCATTTATAGGCAAAATGTATTGTTTTAATTTCAATGCCTCTTTGGGAAACATTCTAAATTCAAAACTATTACTATTATTGCAAATTCAAAGCACTATTATTTTCACCATCATGTTTATCATTATCATGAACAATAGCTATCAGGTATTGACAACACATGTGCCAGGCATCTTATATATAGCCTATTTAACTTCATTTACTCCCCAATATAACTACATGAAGCAAGTATTATGAGAGTTTCCATTTTTTCTTGAAATTGATGCAATTTTTTTGGTCCAACAACTGGGTAGTATTCAGCACTTTCTGAATGTTCTTGACCTAAGCAAATTCACTTTGTTACAAAAGTAGACCATGTTCATGGATATTATATATTTCGTATATTCAAAGACTTTTAGGAAGCCTAAACGCTTATCCGTAGGGGAACATTTAATGATGCTTACATGTGTTCAAACATGGAAAAAGGTCCAGCATATACCACTAATTGCAAAAGGAAGATTTCAGAACAGTGCGTGTAGTATATAATCCCAATGAAGGCAGAGGGCAATAATACATCCCGTGTCTTTGAATAGAGAGGCACATTTTATTTATAGAAAAAAACATAGGATGATAAGTGACAAACTATTAACAGTTTTTCTTTGGCAATGGGGCTGTACGTGAGGGATTAACTTTTTATTTTATGTACATTGGTACTAGTTTTTCTTATTTAAATAAAATTTTTTATAATAGGGAATGAAGTCACATTGTCAACCCCTTTCCCTCAAATGCAGGAAGGTGTTTCAGTCAAAACTTTTCTTCCATGTCTCTCTTCATCTTGCCCCAAATAACATCTGGTATCTCATGTATCCTTCTAGAATTTAGACATCCTTCCAAGAACAAATACACAATAGGTCCCCATTCACTCCTTTTCCACAAAACGTAGCACCTTATATTCCTGCTTCACATTTTATTTTCCTCCATTCAACAATGTATTCTACACTTTGTATTGATTGAAAATGAGGAGCCGGTGAGCAGGTGGGCAGGGGGCTTGACTGGGAGGGAGTGGCAACGGCACCAGTTTCCTCTTTCTCAGAGCTGGCCACTTGCAGCAGGTGGGAAAGCTATTTAGCATTTCAAAACCGAGACAAATACAGCCAAGGAAGCAAAGATGCCTATCTCAGTAGATAACAAATTCGCCCTCTGGAGACTGATTTTGCTCCACGTAGAAACATAACTACTACCCCTCTAGACACTCCTTGGCTTCTAATACTGAAATTCCTCCATGAAAGTACTCTGAGCTTCTCTCCTGTGGACCTCCAAGCACTAATCTGCATCCAGAGACCAGAAAACAGGGCAGTTGAGAATGTGGGCAGAGCCAGAGCTGAGGGCCAGCAGCCACTCAGGTCATGCAAGGCCCTGACCCTCAGTATCATCATTTAGGAAGTGGGAATAAAAATTAGGCCTCCCCATAGATTGTTGTAAAACATGAGCTTACACAGGGCTCATTTAACTCCTTCCAGAGGTCCTGACTAGTTAAGAAAATATTGATTCAAGGATTTGACACATAAGCAACCCTCACTGATTTCCTCACTTTGATTGATTGGATGAGGGATACCCGAATGAGGGAGATCAATCTGTTTTACTCAGTCTACCAACTCGAATGTTAATCCCATCCAAAACCACCTTCACAGATATACCTTAAAACAAGATTTTTCAAATATCTGCATGTCCCGTGACCTAGGCAAGCAAGCGGTCACATTATATATCATCATAGATCCACCCCTGGTCAATGTATCAACACGTACATACATGCATATGTATATATACACACATATCAATAAATTATAAGTAAACACAAAAGTATTCATAACTAAATATGAAACACTCATGACAAGTAAAGTCCCATTTCTGTAACTGATCATGTGTTTGTACCTGGTATTTGTAACTACTTTCTCCCTGTACCCATTAGAGAATGGGTTTCCTCTGCCTCAATACCTCACCTGGTCACGGTTCTTTACCTATTTGATAGACACCAAGCTTCTTTCCTGAAGAGCTGCGCCATTCATGGTCCTGCTTAGGGAGAGTTGTCATATTTTCCCATTCACCTTAACCACAGGACATGGTAATACTGGGATGCCCAAGAGACCTCCTTATTCCTGACAGAGTACTCCTCACCTTCACTGGACAGCAGCAGTGCCATCTCTCCTTGGTAATCTGGATCTGTCTCCCCAGCCAGCACCACAATTTCTTTGCCTGTTGACTCAGAGGCATGAGAAACCCAAAATGACACGGTGGCACTCCTAACTCCCAGTTCAATGGAATCATGGTTGTATCTCCTGGTGGAAGCATTCCTCCCTTGGGGACTAAGATCTCTCAGGTCAACGAAGCAAAAGACTGAAGGAATTGAAAGCAAAATGTTACCAGGGGGTTCCCTTCAGGATGACAGACAGTCCTGCCACCTAGCAAGAGATGTCGCTAAGTCTTCAGAAGGCTGTTCCACATTCTTTCAAGCAAACACTTGGGATGATGGGGGAACACGGTAAGAGCAGTGAACTCAATGATCCTGGGCCCATGGTCATATTTTGCTGTGTGCAATGTCATGACAATGAAAGAGGCAATCCTAATTCCCAGAAGATTTTTGGAAGAACAAAGCATTGCATACAAGAAAGGCAAAACTGAATCCAAAGGATTCAATAAGAACAAAGCACTGCCCCTTCTAGGAGGCATTTCAAAATAATCAACCTTCCTCCACGTAGCTGGCTGATCACCCTGGGGCATGGGCCATGTTAGGACTCACAGTTCATCTCTGCCTTTACCTGACTGAGCACACGGGAGCAGCCATGGCTAGCCAGCCTTGATGAGTGGAAGCCCATGTTGCTGAGCCCATGCACAACCTCCATCCATGACACCATGGTCACTTTGCTCATGAACCCATTGGATGATGGCAGGGGTGGCTTGGGAAAGAGGCTGCCTATATCCAGAGAAGGAGTCACTCTATCCATTTGTTCATTAAAGTCTTCTTCTGCTGAAGTCACCCTTTGAGGGAACATTTACCTATGACAAAAAAATATCTTCATGTGTTTTGCCCATTCAGAGACTTTTATTCTCCTATCTCTTCCCCAAATGCTTGTCATCAAATTTCCAGTTATGTTCCTTCTACATTTTCACCTGTGTTAGTTAGCTTTTTCATCACTGTGACAACTTAGAGGAGGAAAAGTTTATTTTGACTCCCAATTTCAGAGGTTTAGTTCATGGTGGGCTAACTGATGCTCTGGGCCAAGGCGAAGCAGCACATCATGGCAGAAGGTCATGGTAGAGAAGCACCACCATTCTGTTCATGTTGGGCAGGAAGCAGAGAAAGAGGGGGGTGCCGGAGGGAACATGAACCTTCTGAGGATGTTCCCAGTGACCCACCTCCTCCAATCATGCCCTACCTGCCTACAGTTACCACCTAGTCAGTCTATTCAAACTAAGAGGGGTTGATTAGGTTCCAGCTCTCACAATCTGGTCATTTCACCTCTGAACATTCCTGCATTAACACAGGAGTTTTTGAGGACACCTCACATCCAAACAGTAACACTGCCCCATCACTGGCCACAACCCCATGGATCAGCTTGTAACTGCACATCAAGCTTTTCCTCCTTTCCAGCAAAGTGAGCAACCAGGTACACTGCTCAAGGTTCTTTCTCCTGGGAAGAGTTTCCTTCATAATTGCCCTTCAGGAACTTTCCAGAAAGGGCTTATAGTGCTGCAGATAATTTTGAACAATGTCAGTGCCTGTATATTAGCAGAACCATTGGTAAACTAGCTCTGAGTCTTTTCTTGCTCTGCCAACTAATTGCAAGAGCTTTCCATGAAACCAAAAGTGCAAATTGGGAAAGAGAAGGTGGTGCAAAAGTGGGGACCATAGGCTTTGGGGCCACTTCTTCCTATAACTTGTACCTCCAGGGACTGCTCGGTCCAATCATGTACATACCACTTTCATTTGATGATGGAGTGCCTCTGTACACCCAACTGCATAGCTTGATGAGTCAGATAAACTCAGTTCATGATGGGCATGAGCAGGAGGCCAAGAGCTATTTATCAAAAAGACAGTTATTATCCACTGAGGATGGCAAGGACTTCCTCCAATATTCTAAGAGTCTGCACTGTGATTCACCTGCAGGAACCTGTCAAATGTTCCAGTAGCATCCCTAATTGCCACTGACATTTCAAGCACCATTGGATCTGCTGGACCATGTGACCCAAGTGACAAAGCAGCTGGCACAGCAGCCTGGACCTGTTAGAGAAGCTTCTCTTGTTCTGGGCCCACTCAAAACCAGCACCTTTCAGACCACTCAGCAAATGTACTAGAGTAACAAACCCAAATGAGGAACACGTTCCCTCCAAAATCCAAGGAGATCCGCTAGTGTCTCTCTGTTTCTTTGTAGACCAGATGTGTCACCTAGAAATTATGCCACAACATCCCCCACACTGCTAGACCCTAAGAAATCCCAGCAAGGTAGAAGTCTCCTGAATTTTTGTCAGATTTATTTCCTACCCTCTGACACACAGATGTCCTACAAATAAGTCTTAAAATATCAGCTAATTTTAGCTCACTAGGTCGAATCAGCACAATGTCATCAAGGGAATGGGCCAACAGGCTAACCTGTGGAAGGGAAAGGAAGTCAAGACCCTTGAGAGCTAATACCCCCTGAGGTAGGACAGTGAAGGGGTGTCACTGGTCTCGTTGGCTGAAATCAAACTGTAGCTGGTCGTCCTTCTTAGCAGTAATGGAGGGGTAATGTGCATTCGTTTAATCAAGAGGTACATGCCAGGTGCCAGGGATGTGCTGATTTGCTCAATCTAAATCCCATCTGGTACAGCAGCTGCAGTGATCTTACCGTCCAGTTACATTTATGGCAACTGACCGCCATCTTCTGCATGGGCCACGTAGGACAGTTGAATGGGGATGTATTTGAACTTCAAGTCCCTTATGGTGGCACTCTGAAATCTTTGGAATCCCTCCAGAAATGAGACACTGTTTTTGGTTTGGTTTCTTCCTAAGTAGAAGCAGTTCTAATGGCTTCCAGGTGGCCCGTCCCACCGTAATAATCCTCACCCCACTGGCCAGGAAGTTGATATAGGGATTATGCCAACTCCTGAGTAGATCTTTGCCAATTACTCTATAACTGGGGAAATAATCACAGGACAGGTTGAGGAACCCACTGAGTCCACTTCAAAATGACCCTGAACTAAGACTCCATTGGTCACACAACTTTCATAAGTCCTACTCTGGCTGAGGGGCCAGAGTGCTGTTTGGGGGTCTCCTGGAATTGCTGTCTGATTACCACCTTTTCTCCATATGGTTTCCATAGCAAAAAGCCTTGTATTTCTCTGGGGAAGACTGGGAGAAAGATTAACAGTATAAAGTTTTTGGCAATGCACCAGAAAGTGTCTTTACTCCTGGCCTCTCCTTCCTTCAAGGGGCTGTGATTCTGTTAATTGGCTCAAGTCTGACTAAGGGGCTATGACTCTGTTTTTACTACTTCATTTCAACTTTTGTTCAATTGACCTAGAACTTTTCTGTTTCTCCCCATTAAGGAAGAATTTAGCAAGCTTCCCACCAAGTTCATCTCCAGGAACAACATGATCAGCTTGCCAATACTGCAGGTCTGCACAAGTCAGACTCTTCTTCCTGACCATGCAACCCACATGGTAGCCATGCCTACCTTGACCTTGGCAGCTGAGGGCCACCATTGGCCTCCGCCACCTCCTGCACACAATTACTTCCATTGATTTAGATTTCCCAACGCAGTGACTCTAGTTCTTACTGTAAGCCTAATTCTGTAGGGAAGAATGACCACAGAGTTTTTCAATCATACTGGGGTTGGGGATCCTCTCCCAAATTGAATGTCTTTTATTTGCGGTGAAAGGTGTATCTTTTGAACCTTTCCAGAGTGAATGGCTTTCCAGTCTCCCTGTGCCTTTGAATCCCCTCCACGACTTTAAACCAAGGCCCAGCTGGCATTTCCAACTTGCTCACTGTGGGCCACCTATTTCCATGTTTCAGCAAAACAACCAAACGGCTAGTGCCCTTTCTGACTCCCAGAGCTACGACACTAAATGCAGAACTTCTGCTTAGTGAGTTCATACCAATAAATCAGGCCTGATCCAAATTCAGTTACCTCCCACCATTATCCACACTCCATACCCATTCCCACACAGCTTCCCCAGATTCAAGTCTTCATACACTAGAAAACCCATGCAGTAATTCTGAAGTGCAGTATCACTGATGGATGATACTCTGTACCTCTCTTCAGGGACCTGCTGGGACTTGAGTCTAATTAAGGGCCTAGAATCAGAACAGGTGATAGGGATGGTTCTTATCTTAGTCTTAATCTGTCCTGATCTGCTCCACTGCCATAACCAAATACCAAAGATACCAAAATACCAAAGCTGCCATTTCTTAAACAGAACTGTATTCCTTGTGGTTATGGAGGCGGGGGGCGTATGGGTTCAAGGAGCTGGCTAATGTGGTTCATAGTGACAGCTCTCTTCCTGCTTTGCAGATGGCTGCCTTCTGTGTCCTCACACGCCTTTCCTTGGTGTCTGTGCCTGGAGAGACAGAAAGAGATAAGAGAGAGAGACACAGAGATCAATCTTCCTCAATTAGAAAGCCACCAGTCTTAGCTACTGGGTGCAGTGGTGCAAGCTGGTAATGCCAGTGACTTGGGAGCTTAAGGCAGGAGGATCACAAGTTCAAGGCCAGCCACAGCAACTTAATAAGCCCCTGTATCAAAATTAAAAGGGCTGGGGTATAGCTTAGTGTTCAAGTACCCCAGTACCAAAAACTAAAGTCACCGGTCTTATTGGATTAGGACCTCACCCAATTTTATGAACTAATTTAATATTAATTACCTCCTAACAGCCTCACCAACAATTACATTTGCATTGGGTACAGGGCTTCAAAATACAAATAAGATGAGTGCACAATTCAGTCCATAAGAATCCCTTAGCATACAAGGTGAAAAATAAGCGTGTTTATTTTCACTAATCTTTGACTGAAAATTTAACATTCACAGCACCCGTGGCTTGTCACCAGGAAGAACTGGATATGTCGTATCACAAGGATTCATGTATTGAAAGCTTGGTTCCCAGGAGGGGAATGTTAAGAGGTGGTGGGAACTTTAGGAATTGGATCCTACAGGCTGGAGGAGCAGTGGCTCATCAGTAAAGTGCTTGCCTGGCATGTGCAAGGACCCAGGTTCAAACCCTAGCACTACGTATATAACTAAGTGTCAGAGAAACAGAAACCAGATGAAAAAAGGAAATAAAGTTGATTCTGTCTCTCTCAAAAAAAAAAAAAAAAAAGTGGAGACTAGTGGTAGGTGATTAGGTCCTGGAGGCACTGCCTTCAGAAGGAATTAATGGAATTCTCATGTGACCCTGGCTAGTTTTTACAAGAAGATTGTTATAAACGGGTGAAACTGGCCCTTCCCACTCTCTCGCTTTCTGTCTGGTCATATGATCTCTTCCTATCTAATTGCATATGCTCCTGTCCCAATTTTATCACCATGATGTGATGCAGCCAGTCAGGGGACAAAGTCCTCACCAGAGCTAGCACCATGATATTTAGACCTTCATGCTACAAAACTATGAGCTAAATAAACCTCTTTTCTTTATACAGAACCCAGTCTCAAGTATATTGTTACAGCAACAAAAATTGACTAATATAGAAAATTAATAAAGAGGAATGAGAGTCATTGTTGCAACTGTATCTGAAAATGCGAAAGCTGCCAGGGAAATGGGCAATGAGTAGAAGTAGGCTAGAAAAACGTCTAGAATGCTGTAAGCCAAGCAGTATAGGTGTTTCTGACCAGGACTCATAAGTCAAGGAGAGGAAACGAGTCTCAGGTGAATATGAAGATCGCCTTAGAAATGGGGGGAAAGCCGTTCTTGTTACACTGTCGCAAGAAAACTTGGCAGAACTATGTCCACACCCTAAAGCTTTATGGAGGGCCAAATTAAAGAACGATGAAACATGGGCAGAAGAAATTTCTAAACAAAATGGAAAAGTGGCTTCGTGGATGCTTTGCAGACTTGGGAACTTCATGGCTTGATCAGGGAAAGAGAAAAAAAATTAACAGAACACATTCTTCCACCTAGTCCCATCTTTGCTGTAATTTAAACAGGAACCACTAGATAAGAGTGAACCAGCTCTGGAGATTTTAACCAAAAACTCTCCACTAAGGAAAAGCGGGGTGACGCTGCAAATGCACATAGTGCTTGTCATTGGCCCTTTTCAGGAACAACCAGCCCAGCGCATTAAGTCAGGGTACTCGGTTGATCCCAGTCGTGCAGAGGTCCCCACGCTCTGGGATGCACACCAGCCCTGGGCTCACCTTCCTGCAGGACCCAGGCTGGAAAGCCTCGTCCAGAGACTGCCTAGCAACCGCGTGGCGTCAGAATGCCTGCAGGCCCCGCCCAGCAACCAGCACAGCCAATCACAGCCCGGGCAGGCTGGGTGGGTGGCAACAACGGGGCGCCATAACCAACAACCACTGAGACCCTGAGACCCTGCACAGCTCTAGTGGCCTCCCGGGAGACCGCTTGTGGGGCTGAGGAGGGTTATGGGCCTCTCGGGTGATGAATCTCTGCCAGCTTTGGTCCTAGGGGTGATTTGGGGGTCTCTGATCAAGAGGTATCCAGGCCTTGCCAGGCCAGATATGGTAGCGAGACTCCTGCAGGTCGTGCTGTGATCTCGGTCTTCCTGCAACTCTGCAAACACCTTGTAGCAGGGACAAGTGTGTGCAGAGAGTGGCAGCAGCATGCAGGCCACTAGCCAGGCTCCGGGTCCGCCAGGGTCCTGCTTGGGGCCAAGCCAGGTGCAGGAACTCCTTAGACGGCATTTCAGAAAGTTTCAATTCAAGAAGGGTAGGTTCCAAGATGTATCTCACCTCTTCCTGTGCATTAACGAAGATGAAGGAGAGGTGGCCTCCCACCTGGGGAATCCCTGCCCCTATTTGGTATCATTTGACCTCATTACTGAGGCTTTCCTCAGGGTATCCTTAGTACCCTTGGTAAATAACCTGGGCCAACCATTTCCTAGTTTGCTACCTGTTGCCCTAAGATTCCTACCCACACGGTACCTTCCACCATATTTACAACCTAAGCTACCGTAGCATACCCTGTTTCAATTCCTAGAGCTGTGGGCAGGCTGTTTTCCATTTAGGGGCTTGACCAAATATTTCCATGTGGCCTTCTTTTCTGAAACTACATCCTTACTGTCTTCCAAGATGAGGAAGATAATCTAAATGTTTTCTAATTGACCATAATTTGTCAGGAAAGAGTAAGATGGCTTTTTAGAAGGTCTGATCTGTTCAGAAGCTTTCTTTTCTTTTCCTAGGTATTTGAAATATGAATTACGCGCTTTTCCTGTTCATCTTTTCCTTAGGAAAAGCCTCAGCAGTTTCAAAACTTGATCATAGTTTAGGTGCACAGTGGCTTCCATGGAAGGCAACACCCAGGGGACCATATGGCACAGATGGTAACTCCGGAAATTGTCCCGAGAGACATCAGAAAGAAGAGTTGTTTATTGCCAGAGAGTAGCTTCTAGAGGCCAGCTCTTACCAACAGCACAATGGCACCCATCATGAGTGGGCAAACAGCCCTGTTGTGTGTCAGCTCCCAGAAATGTAAAGCTCTCCCTGGCCTTGGTGACATGGTGAATGTCGTGTGGGTTGCCTCACTCTGTACTTCGTCTGCTCGGCAATTCACAAAATAATGTCTTACCATTTTTACATTTTATTATCTCTCCTGGAAGACCAGTGAAGAATTCAGGCTGATGACAATCAATGAATTTTAAAACTGGAACCAAAAAAAGAAGACTGTGTTCCAGGAGTCTCCTTGCTAAGAACCCCCAATTGCAAATTGAGGGGATAGACTGTGGGACTCCTGGGAAGGATCAGGTATGACTGTGTAGGTTTCAGACCTGCCAGCTCCCACCGGAGAGCCAAGGAGGAGTTGGTGCCATTGCCTTGGTACACTGTGGAGCTGAATGGAATTGACCGTCCTTTAAGAGTGTTGGCATAATGTAGGAGCTGAACTGCGGAATAACCTGCTGTTTGTTCTGTGGGTGAGAGTTTTTTGTTTGTTTGCTACATTTTCAGGATTTATGTGATGTTTCATGGGCTTTTACTTAAGATGGTGCCCTGAAAGGACGGATGTTCCAGAGAACTGGCAAACAGGTCTCACTAAGGGAGCAGAACCTTGTGTCTACTCTGGGCCTCAATGCAATTGAGGCTGCAATGGTGACAGAGGGATTATACCTTCTGTACATTAAGGACGGTGGAGGCCTGGACTCAGAAGCTTCCTATCCATATGGAGAAGGGGTGAATGGAGCACCTTCTGTTGTTTTCATCCCAATTCTGCTTTTGGAAAGTGGAATGCTTGCAGAGATATTAGACACCTCTTCAGCTTTCTCATGTAAATGATAAATTCTGCATCTACAAATCAACACTGTCGTTAAACACTATCAGCCTTTGTCTGATGAGATGGTTAACACCTACCTCTTCCATGTCACCTGGAGAATGTATGTACAATTCTGCACATAACTCACATTTTTCATGGTGAAAACTTCTTCTGGACAGATAAGCCTAGAAGTCTCATTGAAGAGATATCAGCTATTATTGTTTATTTGTTTGTCTGTTTGCTTCAAACAAACTATTAGCATTTCACTCCCTGGGATGATTTTAACAAAGCTTACTTGGAAATTATTATGCTCCAAACTGCTGGGTAGTCATTGAGCCTCTTCCCCTTTCCCTTTAAGAAAGGCTCCTATAACTACCTTCCCAAGTATTCTGCTGCCAATGTCTCTGGCTTCCTGGGTGTCACTATGGAGAAGAGGCACTAAGAAAGGCAGTAGCAAGTGTGGGGCCCATTTCTGTCGGGACGGACATCACTGGCATCCTTCCTATTTTAAGAAAAAGTAAGCATTTTTCTGTACAATAATTGGAAAGCTACCGTGATATGAGAACATCCTTGATTCTTCATATGTAGAATTCAACAGAGATACTGGGGTGTGGAGTCACATGTTGCTCATCGCGTACATGCCGTTTGTGTAACTGTCATTTCTATTTGACACCACATTAACAGCTGCATGATGATTAATACGTCAGAAGTGTTTCTAAAACCCTACACAATTCTACCAGTATAGCTTAACATACCTAACATTTCTCCAACTACTGGAACTTTTTTTTCCAGTGATGTTTACTTCCCCCCGCCCTAAAGAGAGAGAAAGAGAGAACTAATTTTATTTAGGTTTTCAAGTGGCTTTCTTTGCTCTGACAATTCACTGCGTACATGGTGCTGGGGTTCGAACCTGCATCCTTGGGCATGCTAGGCAAGCACCATAACCACTGAGCCCCCATGCCAGCCCCAGATATTCACTTTTTATTAAAACTGAAAAGAACTCCTTGCTCAAGCAATTTTGTGTCCTGGGCTATTTCTTTAGACTGTCTTCCTAGAAGTAGTAGAACTGCAAAGTTTTGAAAAGCAGTCTTCAATGCCTCTTTACAAATTGTCTACAAATGACATTTATTATGATCCAAACCGCAGCAGTGAAGAATTAGAACATTGTGATATAGTGATTGACTGACTATGGCTTTGAAGGAAAATAATCAGATAATAATAAATATTGGCTGGTCAAGAATAGGCATAAAATGCCACCAGTACTTATATTTAAAACTTAAAAGAGAACTCTTATCTGCTATCAGTATTTGGAAACATCTACAAACTCTTTTGCATATTTCTGAAACCCCAGAAATCTGTCCCACTTAAGGTGAACACAAAGACAATGTATTTTTTGAGAGAGAGGGAGAGAGTGAGAAAGAAAAAAACAAATGTATTTATATAGTCCTCTGGTCTATGCTTCTCTGACACTTACCTGTGTATGTGATGCTGAGGTTCGAACCCAGGTCTTCACACATGCCAGGCGAGTACTCCAACCACTGAGCCACCACTCCAGCCCCAAGATATTAATGTTCGATTATAGCATTAAGATACTATCACAAGATGTGATATTAGCAATATAACTGACTTAGAGATGTCTGATGTGCTTCCCCTCTACAAGAAAGAACAAAACAACTGCTATTCAACTGGTAGTTGAGGGAGAAAGCCGGACTTCAGTGAGGATAAGACAGAGATGCTGTGGAGCACAGAGGCTTAGGATGGGTCTTACCAAGGAGTAAAGAAGCACCCTCGGGTTTGGAGCGGTGGCTCAGCAGTTTCAGTGCTTGCCTGGCAAGCACGAGGACCCAGGTTCAAACCCCAGCACCACGTACACAACTAAGTGTTGGAGCAACTAAGTAAAGTTGTTTCTCTCTTTCTCTGTGTCTCTCACTGTCCGTCTCTCTTTAAAAAATAAAAATATAAATAAATAAATAAAAAGAAGAAGCACCCTGCATCTACTGCCCAAGTGAGGGTCAGCTTGGAACAAAGAACTTGTCGCGGCAGTGAAAAGGCAAATACAACGCCTTTAGAAGCTGCCACTAAAGCCGTGAACTGTGGAGGTCTCAGCTGCTAGAGAATCCATCAGCCCTCACAGGCTAAAAGCCCCGTTTTGGGAGCTGCTGGGGTGTTTATACCACCACGCTAATTCAGGGAAGGAGCTAGCCCATGTTATGCCCTCCCTCTCCAGACTGCTGCTATATAATGCCATCTCAAGTTCATGCCCAGCTGCAGCCCACAAAACAGCCAGGTGACCTGCCCCCATCCCAACTGGTAAGACCTGTGTCAGGAGCACACATGCCCTGAGAAACAGTCATGTGATCACCACCCAGGGGGAAACTCATCCTGCCTTCAGGAAACTCATATCCAAGCTGGCCAACCAACCACCTAAACCCTGCGTCCCTCTAAGGTACTTGCAGGCACCGTTGATGTTGATCACAACTAAAGAAATGTCACGGACACCACACTACTGTCCCACTCAGGACCAAAGTCAATACATCCTACCCAACTGGCATCCTAGGTCCCATCTCTAGTAGGAGGACTTCAAGTACGAATGCTACCCTATAAAGATGGTAGAGGAAACTTCCACCAGATGTGCGAATATCAGCACAGGGACACAAGAAGTATGAAGAGGGACACAGAAGGACACCTCCACAGGAATACTCTTTAACAGACACCAAGAAAAGGAAATCTATGAAATGCCTAAAAAGGAGCTCCAAATAACGATTTGAAGTGAACTCCTCAAGACACAAGAGAAGATATACAGACAAGTCGATGAAATCAAGAAAACATTTCATGATCTGAATGAGAAATTCAAAAGAAAACCCACAAGATCTATGGAACACTACTAAGTAAACAAACATTTACCTTATAGTTTATGAAAAAGAAAAACAGAAAGGCATAGAATACCTATTTAACAAAATAATAGCTGAAAACTTCCCCAGGTTTTGAGTATTAGTCCATTTCCTGCTGCTAATGACACATGAAATGGACTGGCTGATTTATAAAGAGAGCAGGTTTGTCTGGGCTCACAGGGTTTTCTGTTTGTTTTATTCTGTTCATCACCATCTTATGTAATGAAGGGAATCGTTGGTTCACATTCATACATGTATCGACAGAGTTGAAAGAGTTCCTTAAACCCAATTGTTGTCCAGGATCTCCCCCGCTGGCTCACAGTCCTTCAGGTGCAAGATCAAGGAGCTGCATCTGGTGCTGGACTTTCTGCTTGCAGAATTCCAAGACAGCACAGACAGCACATGGCAAGAGACAGAGTGTGAGCATATGCACACACTCGCCCTCTGCTTATGAAATCACCAGGATTCAATCTCAGGAACTTTACCCTAATGAACTCATATAATCCAAATCACTTTCCAAAGTTACTGCTTCTTTTTTTTTTTTTTTAAGAGAGGACAGTGATAGAAAAAGAAAGAAATAATTTTTATTATTTAGTTTCTCACAACTTCATCGTGTACGTGGTGCTGGGGTTTGAACTCGCATACTCACGCATGCCAGGCAAGTGTTGTAAGCGCTAAGCCACCGCTCCAGCCCCCTAAGTTGCTGTTCTAAACACCATAGTTCAATTCCTTGAGCAACAGTCAAATCATATCCAAATCATGGCATCTTGGGAGATAACATGGACATCCAGAACCACGAAGCTCAAAGATCTCAATTAGATTCGAAGCAAAAAGGTCCTTCCCATGGTACATTGTAATCAAGCTGTCAAAAATCAAAGAATTCTAAAAGCAGAAAGAGGACATCAAGTCATCCATGAAAGAATCACCATTAGCAGATTTCTCAGAAGCCTTGCAGGTCGGGAGAGAATGGGGTGATATATTCAGAGTGTCGAAAGAGAAAAAATGTGTCAGCCAAGAATACTATATCCAGCAAAGCTATTCTTCAAAAGGTAAGAAAAAACAGTCTTTCCTTGACAACCAAAAGGTGAAGGAATTCATAACTAGACCAACCTTACAAGACATTTCTAAGCGAGTCTTATACCTAAGAGCAAAAGAAGAACTACCATCATGCAAATAAATGAAAGCATAAAATTCACTAGTGGAGCAGGTGCACAAATGAGAGAGACAAAACTATCTCTGCAAAAAATACGTATATAATCACAAAGACAAAGTATATACAGAAGAATGAATAAATAATAAAATGACACCTATCAATAATAACCTTGCTTTAAATGGATTAAACTCCCTAATCAAAAGACATAGACTGACTGACTGGGAAAAAGAAAAAAGAAGACCCAACCATATTGTCTATAAGCAAATCACATCACCAGTGGACTCACACAGGCTAGAAATTAAAAGGAGAAAAAGATGTTCCATGAAAGTGGAAACCAAAAGTGAGCAGGATGGGGTATGCTTGCATCACATAAAAGAACTGTTAACTCAAAAACTGTAAAAAGAAGGCTGGAGCAGTGGCTCAGCAGGAGAGCACCTTCCTGGCATGCACACGGACCCAGGTTTGAACTCCAGCACCACATGCACAAACCACTGGACAAACATGAACTAGATAGAAAACTAAAAATTAGTTCTCTCCTGATCTCACTCTCCCTCTCTCTTTAAAAAAATGTAAAAAGGAGAGCAGGTTATTATACAATTATATAATAATTATACAGAGGATATATATAATTATTTTGGCCCATCAAAATATGTAAAGCAAATAGTAGATTTAAAGATAGAGACTTCAAAACAATAATAGTTAGGGACTTCAACAATCCTCTTTTAACAATAGTGATATAATCCAGCTGAAAAATTCCAAAGAAACATTAGATTTAAGGTATACATACACCAAATTGACCTAACAGGCATTTACAGACCATTTCATCCAACAGCTACAGAACATGGATTCTGCTCTCCAGCACACAGAACATTCTTCAGGATGCACCATAGGTTAGGCCTCAAAATAAATCTCAATAAAACTTGAAATCGTATCATGTATCTTCTCTGAACACAGTGGGATAGAACAAGAAATCAACAAGTGGAACTTGAGAAACTCTACAAATCCATGGAAATCAAACAACCAGCTCCTTAACAACCAATGAAAAGAAACTTAAAAGTGGAGAAAAAAAAGCTTATTGAAACAAATGAAAATGGAAACTCAATGTATCAAAACCTATTGGGTACATCAGTAGCAGTATTTTGAGGGAGATTTATAGCAATAAATACCTACATTGAAAAAGCAGAATATTTCAAATAATATCCCAATGATACACCTCAAGAAACTAGAAAAACAGAAACAAACCAAGTCCAAAAGGGAAAAAAGAACAGAAATCAGGATGGAAAGAAATAAAACTGACACTTAACGCTATACGTATATATATGAACAAAATGAAAGGGTAGATTAAAAAATAAATAAAGCAAAAACATATCTTTAGATAGACTAAAAAAACAGAAAAGATCCAAATAAAATCAGAGACGAAAAAGACAAAGTTACAACAACACAAAAATTGCAAACTATCAGTGCTATACAAACATATGTCAACAAATCAGAAAACATAGAAGAAATAGATAATTTCCTGGACATATACAATGTACGAAAATAAAACCGGGAAGAAACAGGAAATCTGAACACACTGATAGTGAGTGAAAAGGTTGTATCGGTAGTAGAAATTCTTCCAGCAAACCAAGGCCCAGGTTCTGATGGTTTCACCACTGAATCTACCAAACTTTAAGGAAGACACAACACCAACTCTCGTCACACTAGTACAGAAATTTAAATGAGAAGAAACTCTGCCAAACTCATTTAAGAGGACAGCATTAATTAGCCTGATACCAAAATTATACAAGAACACCGCAAAAAGAAAAAATGAAACTATGAACCAACATCCCTGATTAATATAGATACAAAAAGAGGTTATATACCATGATCAAAAGAGACTTATATTAGGGATATAAGAATGGATTCATAGATATAAATCAATAAATGTGATACGTTGCATTAACTGAACAGAAACAAAAATCATAATCTCAACAGATGCAGAAAATAGCATTTGATAAAATTCAACATCTTGTCATGATAAAAAAAAAATGTCTCACAAAATTAAGTGTAGAAGAATTATACCTCAATACAATAAAAGTGAAATATAGCAAACCCACAGCTATACCATACTGAGTGGGGAAAGTTGAAAGTGTTTCCTCAAAGACATGAAAGAAGAAACTAACGCACTTTCACCACTAATTCAACACAGTATTGGAGGTCCCAGCCACAGCAAGTAGACTAGAAATAAAAGACTTCCAAATTGGAATACAGGAAGTCAAACTGTTCCTGTTAGCAGATATCATGATCTTATGTATAGAAAAACCTAATGACTCCGACAAAAAAAAAAAAACTGTTAGAATTTACTTTTAAAAAGTACACTGAGGCCAGATACTTGGAGGTGTAGGGAGGGGGATGGGGAGGGTGAGGGTGTATGAAGAACTCATAGGAGTCTGGAGATTGGGAAGATGGGGGAACCATCCCAGAAGCCGATGTCATTCCTCCACGAACTACCCATTTAATGCATGAGTTCTTCTGGGGGAAACTGCAACAGGTAAAACCCAAGGTGGTCATCCATGTTTTGGCATTACTCCTGGATAACAAAGTTTATATACATTGATTGCTAATGTTTTGATAATGTTTCCCCCTCAACTGTATTTCTATATACTTCTAATAAAAAAATAAAAAGTACACTGAATGGGCTGGAGCAGTGGCTCCGAGGTTATGGAGCTCGCCCAGCATGTGCGAGTACATGAGTTCAAACCCCAGCACCATGTACACAAGGAAGTCTCAGAGCAACAAATGCCACAGGAAAAACTAAATAAAAACTGTTTCTCACTCTCTCTCTCTCTCTCTGTCCCTCTCTCTTAAAAGAAAAAATACACTGAATTTGCAGCATACAAAATCAACATATAAAAATCAGCGGTTTCTAATCATAGATAATGAAGTATCTGAAAAATATCAAAGTAATCCCATCTGCAATATCTAGAAAAAAATCTAAGAATAAATTTGAGCAAAAGGTAAAACATCTCTACAAAGAAAAAAAAAACACTGAGAAAAGAAATCAAACACACACACACACACACAAGGCAAGAGAGCCCATCTCAGGTTCATAGATTGGGAGAATCAATATTGTTAAAATGTCCACAATACCCAAAGCTTCGTGCAGATTCAATGCAATTCCTATAAAAAACAACAAAGACATCTCCCACAGAAGTAGAAGAAGCAATCCTAAAATTTGTGCCACAAAAGTCCCCAAACAGCCAAAGGTATTCTCAGGATAAATAATGCAGCTGCGGCATCACAGTATCTGATTTCAAAACATACTACAAAGCAATAGTTACAAAATGACACTGGCTTAGAAACAGACACACAGTCCGGTGGAACAGAACAGAGAACCCAGAAATAAACCCACACACTTGCAGCTCTGTCTTTGACAAAGGTGCCAAGATCTCACAGTGGAGGAATGACAATCTCTTCAATGAATGGTGCTTGGAAAACTGGATATTCATATGCAGAACAAAACTAGACCTGTATTTCTCACCATTTACAAAAATCAACTCAAAATGAGCTAAAGACTTAAAGACCTGAAACTGCTAAACTACCAGGAAAAAAAACACAGAGGAAATAAATACCTTAGAACATTGGTCTGGGAAAAGAGTTTTGGGTAAGATCCCAAAACGCAGGCAACAAAAGCAAAAACGGACAAATGGGATTAATCAAATTCGAAAGCTTACGCACAGCAAAGGAAACAATCAATAGAGTGAGGAGACAAAGAACAGAATTAGAAAAACATTTGCACACTGTTCATCCAATCAAGGCACTAACATGCAGAATATATGAAGAACAGAAAACAACCCAACAAAACAATAACACATTTTTAAATTTTTTAATTGAGGAGTTATTGTACAGTCGTAAATGCAAATAAAGTAACAATATGATAAGCATGTGTTCTTAAACCAGAACTACCCCCCCATCTTCCACACCCCAGTCTCTTGGTCCTTCTATATTTTGCCACTACAAGTAATATAAATGCTTAGATTGTGATTTTTCCAGAATTAAATGATTGCATAAGTATTATTGGATTCTTGGGGGTGGTAGTTTGCTACATTGTTGATTGTCTCCCTAGATCCCACCCTATTCCCCCTCCCTCTCCCCTCCTCCACCTGCCCCCTTTCTCCTCCCTCCCCCATATCTATGGTTGTCTTAGATTATGTGTTGCCTTTGAACGTAAATTGGTAACTATGGAAGAAATCATGCTGAGCAAAGTTACCCAAACCCAGAGAGTCAAGGGTCAAATGTTTTCACTCATTTGTGGAGGCTGGAACCAAACCCATTCTTGGGTGAAAGGTAGTCAAACTCAGGTATTAGACCCACCAAGGAATGGCAACAACATGATTTTAAATGGTCAAATTAACTGAATAGACATTTACTTAAAAGGAGATATAGAAATAGACAGGCATAAAATAAAAAATTCAAAACCACTGTGGGAAGGAAAAGCCTAACCACAATGAGCTATCATCTCACCCCTGAATTGCAACAGTGTTGGCAAGAATGCAGAGAAAGGGGAACTCATGCACTGTTGGGGGGAATGCAAATGAGCCATGGTGGAAAACATCATGGTGGTTTTGCCAAACCAACTAAAAATAGAACCGCCATATGATCCAGCCATCTCACTACTAGCAAATATATCTAAAGGATAGAAAAAAAAAGTATGTTTAAGAAATACCTGCGCTCCCATGTTTATTACAGCATTAATCACAATAGCCAAGACATGGAACCAACGTAGGGGTCCATCAACAAGAGAATGGATGAAGAAAATGTGGCATATAGCCCTACTGGAATTGAATCCTGAAAAAGAATGAAATCTTCTCATTTGTGGAAATATGAAGAGCTTGGAAGACATTGTTAAATGAAGTAAGTCAGGGATGGAAAGACACTTACTGCATATTCTCATTTACATGCGGAAGCAGGAAAAAATGTATTTCATAGAAGAGTAGAACAGGGATCAGCAGAGGCTGGGAAGAGGGGAGGAAGTTGGAATAAAGAGTGCATGAATAACAGGGACCAAAAAAACCGAACTGGTAAGTTGAGTGTTCTGATGCGCAGTATTGTAACTGCTATCAATAACAATTTTCTGTGTATTTTAAAATGATAGGAGAGGCCTGTGAATGTTACCAATCAAGAGAGACATAATAACTGAGGTGATGGAAATACTAATTACCCTGATCTGATTATTATGTATTGTATATACATATATTGAAATATCACGCTGTACCCCATAAATATGCACAATTAGTATCGCCAACTTAAAAAAGGATCTTCTCACAAGCTTCTTGGGGGCATAAGATGATATTTGTACCATTACATTTCTAAATTCTAAAAAGTTTCTTAATCCTCAATATACTTGGCTCCAAAGTTTTCTGTTTTCTTTCTCTGGTTATGCAGTTCCGCAGAAGGTCATCGTTCTGGGGACATGAATACAAGTCATCTGGAGGTTTAGGCTCAATAATTAACAAAGGATGAACGAGATCATCTACATGTCCTGACCCTTTTGTTAAGTCTGTGGTTCCGGCACGGTGGTTAAGTATTTGCTTTGATTTCTCTAATGCTAAAATGTGCTGTTGTTGCTGTTATTTATAAGACTAAAATGCATTTCTTCATAACATGGAAATTGTGTTCTTCTTTCAGCTGGAGTGAAGAATGGAGCATTGAAAGCTACATAAAGGTGCTCGAGACCAGAACAACCTCTGTGGGATTCCTCAGCAGCCAGCTACCCACCGTGTGAGCCAATGGATGGTGACATGGAAGGACTTGTAGGACAGTAGACCCCATGGAGGATCTCATCTGCAAACTGACCAGCCTCTCCACGGGGACACAGCACCTGAATCCAAAGATCCAAGTTCAGATTTCACTGCCGTGACATTTTTACCCTAGTAAAATATCACCATTACCTTAATTACTGCTGTAATCAGCTTTGTATTATTGACCCCCTAATGACTTCCAAATTCTCATTTTTGAAAGAAGGTATAAAGTTATACTTTTTAAATAAAATAATTTCAAATGTGGTGAGGGCCATCTTTCTGCTTTTGATGCCCTGACTTTTCGTTCGTCAACATGCAGTTGGGCTCTGAACTTAACAAGATGTGCCAGTATTTCACCAGGAGAAAGGGTGGGTGGCCTTCTGGCTCTTCCACTTACACAGACTACACAGATCTTATGTCACATGTCCAGTGCCCATGTCTGACCCAACCATTCATTGGAGCAAAATTGGACAAAGTATTTATAAGAACAAAAAAAATCATTTCAGTAAAGAAAAGATACCCTCTTTAGCAAACACACGCGTGATTTCACTGCTAGAGATCATGTTCATTTTACCCACGATGGTTGCACCCCAGTCAAGTGATGGGACAACATTCTCAGAGCCACTTTCTGTAGCATCTGCTCCAACTGTTGGTAAAGACCCTGTGGCCATGCTGCAGTTGAGGAAGGAGAGGAGAACACTTTGTGGGGTAACAGAGTTGGTTCATCTTTGGGTCCACAAGGGATGAGACCCAGCTTCTTCGGTTTGAAGCTGGACCTCAAAATAGTACCATGACCTCAGACAGTGGAAGACAAGTGGGAAAATTAGAAGCAAGAGTCTGAGGCCACTTTTAAACCTAACTAACTAGTCCCTGGACTGATGTTTGCAAAAGGAAAAACTTCCAACATCGTGCAGGCTGAAGAAGCACATAGTTCCACTGTGCGTGTGTTTTTAGAAATCATGTCCCAACTGCACGAAATAGAAGAATTCAGTTCATAGACTCCACAGTCCTTATGGAGAGCTTCAGATACACGGCTGGAATCCCAGCCCACCAAGCACACAAGAACCTCAGTGCAAGTGCATCTGGATTGGCCCACGTGCCATGTGGGATCCTCAATACGATCTTTGGTAACATGAGTGTACATTTCAAACTTCTTGAGGTAGATGATAAAGCTTGCATGTGGAGGGAAAGTCTTTGCGCTTTACAATAATGGTGTGGCATCAGGGAGGTTTGCTGAAATCAGGTTAGCTGAAATCTTTGTAGGTAGGGACTTAAAATTAACACAACTAAAATGTAGGTAGCCCTCACTATGTACCAATCATCACCACTACAGAAGAGATGGTCCTGAGCTCAAGGAGCAGGTGCTGTCAGGGACAGTGAGGTGCTCAGGAAAGCCTTCTAGAAGAAGGGAAAGCAGACATGAGCTAGAGGAGCCAGAAAATGAGACAAGGAAGGGGTGAACATCTTAGCAGAGACAAGTGGCTGTGTTTAGAGGCCTGGGTGGGGTGTTGAGAGATGAGACTGGGGGAAAGGTGGGTTTCAGGACTCAGGAGTCATTGGTAAGACAGTGAAAATAGTTCCAGTCATCTTTTACTCTCAAACTACCTGGAAACCCAGGAACTTGAAGAAAAATGAAGCATCTCTTCCATTTCCTAAGTGGACTCAGCTCTGTGGCTTCCACATTAGAGTCTCTATTCATGCTGGAAACATCTGTGGGTTTGGAGAGGCTGGGCACCCAAGAAGACTAGCTCAATGGTGGGTCATATGTACTAGTTCACTTCCTGCAGACGGCTCCTGATTTCTCATGGGCCAACTGTGAGCAGCCTCGCCAACCCCCATAGGGGCCCCCCAGATGCTCAAGGGCCCCTATCAGAGAAGAGGATATGTGACATTCACCCAGTGTCTGAACACCCAAACTCTATTGATGGGCATTCCCTTATAGAACCTGACCTGGGAACAGGGGTCTGTTTCCAGTACCAGTTAATGTCCCAAGACCCCAGTGCATTCAGTTCAGATGGCAACCCTTAAAGACCCTTCCCACCTTGTTTCTCAATGACATAGCTTTTTATTTTTATTTCTTGTACTTTTTCATTGTACAGAGTGGTACCGTGTCATACCCAATCAGAGAACACCTTTCTCACCTATCATAATTTGGCCATCATTCCATCTTTGTATTTACACACAGTGATGATTAATTTTTGTATCAACTTGGCCAGGTTATGGTGCCCAGTTCTTTGGCAAGATACCAGTCTAGAGGTTGATGTGCGGTTACTCTGTAGATGTGATTAGCATGTACAATCAATTAACTTGATGCAAGGAGATTATTCTTGGTAACGTGAGCAGGCTTCATCCAATTAGTTGAGGGCCTTAACAGTAAAACTGGGGTTTCCCAGGGAAAAGGATTCCTGCCTGAAGACTGTAACCTAGAAATCCTGCCTGAGTTCCATCTCCCGGTGTGTGTGTGTGTGTGTGTGTGTGTGTGTGTGTGCTACATTCATTTCTCTGGAGAACATTGACCAAACACACAGACCCACCTTCCAGACCCACCCATCATCTTCCATTTTTCCTTCATAACTTCCTCATGTTTTCTCTCTTTCTTGCAAAAAAATAGGTGATTAGATGTCATTAGATGAAAACAAAGCCAGAGGGTAAAGAACACGGTGACTGTCATCAGATTAGAAGGGAGTAAAAGGTCTTGGAGTGCCAGCCACTATATTTCTTTCTTTCTGTACTTGTGTATTTTGATGTCAAGAATGCTTTTGTATAAAAATACAGAAGGTATTTCCATATTCGTAAGAGACTAGCATGGGTTTGTAAATTCCAGTTTATTCAAACTGCTGCATGATTTTCCGACTATCAACTCTCTCTTCTGATGGACATTTAAATTATTTTCATACTTTTGCTATTACCAACTGTGTTAGTCAGTTTTTCATCACTGTGACCAAAATACCTGACAAGAGCAAGTTGGAGGAGGAAACTTTCATTTTGGCCCACAGTTTCAGAGGTCTCAGCCTACAGATTGCCAACTCCATGGCTGTGGGCCCAGGGTGAGGCAGGACATCAGGGTGGAAGGGTACCACAGAGGAAAGCTACTCAGCTTATGAGGAGCGTCAGGGAGCAGAGAGCAAGAGGAAGGAGCTTCAAGGAAGATGAACCCTTCCTGGGCATGTCCCCAGAGACCCGCCTCCTCCAGCCACACCATACCTGCCCACAGGTACCACCCAGGAGTCCATTCAGACTAGGATGAACCAAATAGGTCGCAGCTCTCATAATTCAACAATTTCACCTCTAGACATTCCTGCATTTACATGGGAGCTTTTGGGGAACACCGCATATCCAAACCATGACACCCACAATGCTTCATTTTAAAAGACTGCTGCAGTTGAACGTCCCTCAAATGTCCTTGTGTTAAAGGCCTGATTTTCGCAGCAACACAAGGTAGCAAGACTTCTTTTCACCAATATCCTCACATTTTTTTATACACAGCCTCTGAGAATGGCATGAGAGTCCCAACCGCTACAGGATAACACACTATTAGGTTTCAAACCAATCAAGACAAACTCTGTTGTGTGTGTCTGAGGGCTGGTGCTGGGGATTGAATCAGGGCCCTGCAATTGCGGAGCACATGCTCTGCAGTGAGCTGCACCCCAGCCCAAGACAGATTCTTAACTCATCTGTGTGTTTTCCACCCTCCACAACGGTTGCTCACTACCTGGGTTGATGGACTTAGGATTAACCCCTACTTGCTGCTGTTCATGATAGAAGACAAGTCAAAAGTCATTCTTTCCCCATGTGGTTTTTTTAATTATTATTTTTAGCCCTTTCCATGAACCACAGTGTCCCCTGGGACTTCTAACCTAGCCCTTAGGAGTTGGCTGAAGCTCTACTGTAGGTGACTGGTGGGTCTTCCTCTTTCCCTTCACTGAGGGTCATTTGTACAAGGTATAAGACAAAGAAGAGGGCTTGTGGTGTGAGATTCACTACCTGCCTGCCTGGTTTTTCTGCACACAGGTGAGATATTCCTGAACATCATCTGGTGATCCTAAAATGAGTGGGACTCTTTGGTGAATACTCTCGGGCTTCACGTCCAGCACGGGCTGGGTGCCGGTGGTCGCCAAGCCTCCCGCCTGCTCGATGATGTAGGCCACAGGGTTGCACTCATACAGGAGCCGGAGCTGCGGAGAGAGAGAGCTGTTGGCCAAGCTTTGCAGGCAGCCTAACATCCCAAGCCATGCCCCTAAACTTCGAAAAGGAATTTGAACTGTTGAGTTTGTTAGCTCACCTCTGGCTAGGTGGCTGGCACATGTGTCCACCTGCCTGGTGACCTTGAGGCCTACAAGAGACCAGCCTCTTGATTTGGAGATACAAGATGTGGATACCAATTTCCTGCTGACTCTGCACACCCAGTTAGAAGCCTTCATATGTGAGGCCTTATGGCTAGGGTGACATTTAAGGTCACTTGAAGGTGCAAGGCAATCTCTCTGCGGAAGACCACAGTGGCTGGGGTGGTGTTATAGGAACTCTGCGTCTGGATGTAACTTAGATGAAGGGCTTGCTGGTGTTACATGATCTTTCTTTGGACCCCTGAACTATGTCAAATCCTGCTGATAGCATCCCACACCTCCCCTTTCATAACAGTCACCACACTGAGGTTGGCTGAACATCTAACTTCCTCCCCCAGCTGTCCTCCCTTGTGGGCAAGGATGGCCTCTGTCATGACTGGTCACTGAGACATCTCCATTCCCAGCAGTGCCTGATGAAAAAGAGCATCCAAGCAGAGCCCTGCGTATCCTGCATCATGATTCCAACGGGGGACAGAAATGCGGGTCAACATCAGCCTGCAGCCCTTGCTAAGCTCTACACAGGGGCTCAGCCTCTTTGGAAGAAGGAGTGCCTTCTACTCTAGCACCCTGAGAACAAGCTGGTCCCTGCTTTGTACCATAAATACATGATGAATTGACTTGATTGAGGTTGGATGGAATGTCCTAAGTGGTTCCATTTCTGTGATTATGTTGTGACCCCACCCCACACCCCACCAATGGACATACACACACCCATTGCACTAGATTCGGGGTGACATTTTAGCTGGAAGACCTGCTGCCATGCCCCATCTCAGTGTCCTAATATCTGCTCCTTCCTTCCCCCCAAAGATGTAAAATTTGTAATTTATGAAAAAGAGAGTACATTTTCCATAATCAGCTTATGAAATGTTAACCCAGCTCTCTGTAGCTTTTTTCTTTTCTTCAAATCCATTTTGAAGATGTTTAAACCACTCTGAGAATCACCCATATCTCGTGCTGATCGTCATCATCATCACTACTATTATTACTAATACTACTACTATTATTATTATTATTTCAAAGGAGAGAAATGAAGTATTTTAGTCAAAACTGGAGGGCCAGGCATTCAAGAGATAGGTTAGGGCTCCAGATGGCATTTGCTGCAATTTTGGTCAAATGGTACAGAACGCTCATACCTTAGGGCTCTGCCCTTGGAGTAGCAGGCACTGGGCAGGACATGGAGAAGCCCCAGTACACGTGGGTGCTCGCAAGTGGGCTAATTTTGTTCCTGATCAGGGACACTGAAGGCCACTTCTGTCCCAGAGAGAGTCTGGCCAGAGAGACCCTCACCTTGGAAACTTGAAGAACTTAGCTTTTTCCTCCCCTTTTCCTTGGCCCTGGGGACTTGAGGGCAGGGAAAATTTGGAGCGTCGGAGAGGAGAGCCTCAGACTGTAACCAATCAGCCTGTTGAGCCAGATACTTAAAAATAAATAAAGGCTCAGAATTGGCAGGTAATGAGCTTGTACTGGAGCCAACTTAATTTTGCTCTGGCCTCAGACGCTCCCGTGTAGTTGACTAGTCTGAGGAGCAAAATATACCCAGGATTTCAGGTACCTTGACCTGCAGGCCACACTATTCACTCTGTTTCAGCAAATAGAATCTACATCACTATACAGAGACAAGCACACACAGAGAGATGCATGAGCATGTGTGTGTGCACTCACAGATGTGGTCACAGAGCCCAAGAGAGCCAAAACACAGGGACAAAGAACCAATGGGGACTTCAACATGAGTGATGGTTATGGGGCTGCAAGAGAGATGTACATATGGGATTGCACAGCTCACAGGACACCGTTATGTAATTCTGTGTGGGTATTTTATGACTCATTTGGAATCATTTTAATAATCAGTAATAATTAATCATCAGGCTTGTCCTCTTGGATCTGAGGATGTGGCCCACATGGTTCTATTTGAGAACTTCCACATCTTTTGTTTGATCTCACTTAATCTCTGTTGCATCTCTGCCCTCTAGCAACTCTTGCAGACTTCTCTGTGATTCTAAGTTCAACAGGTTAACATCCATGAGCTAAATACTCTTATGAGGAAATATTCAATACACCAACCCAAGCATTAAACTCTCTCTGTCTCATGTGCTGACAGATTTCTCACCCTGGCTTTGAACCTGCCATCCAATAACTCAGATCTCAATGACCATGGCTAGCTGTTGGTGGGACCGAGGGAAATTCAGGTCTTTATGTGATTTGAAATACTTCCTGAAGATGTCTGTGATTGGCCAAAATTCAGAAACATTTCCGCAGGAGGTTCTATTTATCATAGATAAATTTGGATCGTAAGATTCCTGCTTGGGAATATGAGCATTTGCAAATTTGTGTCCTAAAGTTGCAACCAGATCTTCCAGGAGTTACCTTCTTAGAAATACTGAGAGAGTTTGAGCAGAATTTTTTATTCTGGAGCTTGGGAGTGTTCTAGAAGATTCCTGGATGCAATTCAGGGCAGCTGCAAACCCTGCAATAATGAATGTGAAATGAGTGATGCTGTGTGTTTTTTCTGGGAAGCAGGTAGATGGGGTTCATTGGATCCTCTAAGGGGTGAATGAGCAAGAGGCCGCTGGTGCTGCTGCTGGAAATTAGACATGGCCTGTAGAAAGCAGATGAACACAGGTGACTCGTGACAAATGACACAAGAAGTTGGAGGAGGCGGAGGCCCGTAGGAATCCCCAGCCACATCGTGTCAGCCTCCCCTTCTGCAAACTTTCCACGCTCAACATTCACCAGCAGGAAACAGCTCGCTGCTCTTCCTCATCTCACTCACAGACACACACGCCAAGGGCCAGCACAGAAGCGAGTTCCAAGTGCTTCGCTGACCGTGACCAACCAGTGCACACAGAATTACCTTGCCCTTGGGGCTCTTCTGGTTGGCTGGGTACAAGAAGATCCCTCCATAGACCAGGGTGCGGTGCACATCGGCCACCATGGAGCCCACGTACCTGGCCCCATAGGGAGCACTACCGTCCTGGAAGGCAGGAAGAAGAGAGATGAGATCCAGAGGGTTTAGCACCACTCCCAGGCCGGAAGTCCAGTTGGTGCGCTCTGCATCCCTGGCCCTCAGCCATCCTTCCCTTCTTAGGAACAGAGGACTTCGGGTCACTGAGCATTTCAGCAAGTAATGAACACACTAAATGTAGAATTACTGGGGCTGAAGCAGTAGTTCAGTGGTTACCGCACTTGCCTGACATGTGCGAGGACGCAGGTTCAAACCCCAGCACCATGTACACTCAAAGTGTCAGAGCAATGAAAGCCACATGAAAAACTAAATAAAACTGACTGTCTCTTTCTCTCTTTCACTATCCCTCTCTCTAAAAAGTGTAGAACTACTTAAAGTAACAGTGAGAGTTCTGCAGGCAGCAATTTTAACAGGGCAGCTAACCTTCCCCCCCCCAAAAAAAAAAACAACCATAAGCCTTATTAATCCACCAGTTTCCCATCAGCAGATTCAACCAACTTCATATCAAAAACATTTTTAAGGGTTAGAGTGGTGGCTCAGAGGTTACAGCGTTTGCCTGGCATACCCAAGTATATGGGTTCAAACCCCAGCACCACGTACACAACGAAGTGTTGGAGCAATAAAAGCCACGTGAAAAACTCAATAAAAATTGATTCTGTCTCTCACTGATGCTCTAAAAAATTAAATTTTAAATTGAATCTTTACTGAACATATGGAATTTTTTCTCATCATTATTCCCTAAACAATACAGCATAGCAACTATTTACACAGCTCTTACACTATATTAAGTACTGTGCATAATCTAGAGATTCTTTAAAATATACAGAGGATGTGGGGCTGGAGCGGTGGCTCAGCGGTTACGGCGCTTGCCTTGCATGCGCGAGGACACGGGTTCAAACCCCAGCACCATGTACACAAAGAAGTGTCTGAGCAATGAAAGTCCATGAAAAACTAAATAAAACTGATTCTGTCTTTCTCTCTCTCACTGTCCCTCTCTCTTAAGGGAAAAAAAATATATATATACAGAGGATGTGCATAGGTTACAGGCAAATACCTCCCCATATAGAGGAGTTGAGCAGCCGAGGATTTTGCTATCTGAGGGGGTCCTGGAATCAACCCCCACAGACACTGAGGGACAACTGGGAACACAACAACAGCTTGTGGAAGCTTCTATGGGCTCACCATGGTTCACAGTATTTCTAGATTTCCAAAACCAGACCTCTTTGAACAATGCCAATCACAACTTATGCACTTAACTGCGAGCAGTCTGGAAAAGCACTTCTAGGAATTGTTCAAGACATCTAACAATTTATTTGTAAACCTTAATTTCGTTATAGGCATGTAATGACAGAAATGTTTATTTAGAGGGAAGTAAGTCAAAGGTCATGGTTTTCCTCAATGAAGGGTGTTTTAGGCAAAGCAAGGCTGAGTAATCACCGCCCTTCAGGCAGATTGATTTTTCCACATCCAGTGAGTCACCTAGGATTTCTTTGTCTGATCTAATGATTGTCTGGCACCATTCGAGGAGGCAGCCAGTTGTTCAGGATGCCACAGGATGTTCTGCATTCCAGCAAAGCTTGAGATCAACTCAGCATGCTGGAAACAATGAGTGTTGCCAAGCCACCTTTCAAAATAAGTACTTTGTCAAAAGACTTCCAGATGTTGAAGACGTGGACTCAGCTAGAGTGAGCAATGCATCCAGGCTGTGTATTCAAAAACAAAAAATAGACCAGGCATGGTGGCACACACCTGTAATCCCAGCTGCTCCGGAGGCTGAGGCAGGAGGATTGCAAGTTCAAAGCCAGCCTCAGCAACTTAGTGAGACCCTGTCTCAAAATAAAGAACAGAAAGGGCTGGGGATGTGGCTCAGTGGTTAAGTGTCCCTGGGTTCGATACCAATACAAAAAAATTTTAAAAATAAAAAATAGAAAATGAAGCACTATCCTTCCCATCCTCCCATCACCCCGGCTAGCCAGTCCCTTTCCTTTCCTGTACTCCACACAACCAAGAACTCTTGAAAGAAGATCTTACACATCGTCTGCACTTCTTCCCTTTCTAAAAAAAGAATAATAAAACTTAAAGCCTACATTGAATGATCCTACTTCAAAATTAAACCAATGAAGGAATTGAAAAGATATTAGGGTATCACAGGAGATCAAGGGCAGGAACCCCAAACTAATCATTATTCTGTTCCCTCTCTCTCTCTCTCTGTCTCTTTCCCTGCTCCCCCTGCCATCCTTTCTTTTTCTGCAGTCCAGCTTTATCTGGAGGACACAGAGCCATGAATGACTGGCCTAGAGCCCCCAAATTAACATCTCCTCAGGTTGAGGAACCAGCTGATACTGACCCCCAAAACTGAATATTCTCAGAAGACTCAATCCCATCACTCCACTTAGAATAAGAAACCTTCCTTAGCCCAGGTCACCCCAGCATGTAATCCCTACCCATAGAAGGAAACTGAATGAACTATTAAACCCCAGACCCTACTCAGTTCAAGGACAAGCCACTGAATGTGGAAATCAATTCGCTTCCACTTTTCTGCCCAAATACATCATCCGTCATGAAAGAGCATCCTCTGTAACGATAATGATAGTTAAGATGCAGCAAGCATTGCGCCTAGAATTTCCCCTGGATTTTTTTTTCACTAAATGCCTATAATAACCCCTTGCATTAAGAGCATCTGTCTTCACTTCATAGTGTGGAGATGGGGTGCAGGAAACAAAGAGAGCGTCTGAAGCTCACAGAGGCAGCAGCAAGCACTGGAACAGAGGACAGCACTCTTTGCCTCTCATCCTTTCTCTTTCCCCAAGTTATTTCCATCATCCTTTTTCTGCAAAGTTACCTCTCATTTTCACAGTAAGTGTGGCCACTAGGACCACACTGTTCCATCAAGTACCTGCTCCTTTTTGAGCACAGCTCACGCTGGAATAATTACAGTATTGACCTCTCCTATATCATGTGAATCATTGCTCCTCCCCACCCACCGGAGCACCTGGTCCCTGGACCCCTGTGCCCTGGACACTCAGTTATTGGCTGTTCTTCATTAGGCAAAAAGGGTATGAACAAAATGACAGTCTCCAGGTCAGTGACCAGACCAGCCACGGCCAGATGACCACACTCTAACATCCCTTCTTCTAGATTTACACCACCTGATACAGTAGACACTGGCCTCATGTGGACATTTGACTTTAAATAACTAATAAAATTAAGAAACATTAAAATTTTGATCTTTCAGTCAGAAGAACCACATCCCAAGTCCATGGGTGGCCAGCGGCAGTCATGCTGGACAACATAGATATTGGATGCTTCTCTCTTTGCATAAAGTTGCTATGGACAGGGCTGATGTCAGTTATGAGTTTAGAGAGCTTGAGTGTCAGAGTCAGGACTTGAAGCCACAGAGACTGCCTGCAGAATCCACACACCCATCTGATCTCTCTTCCCTTCGGATTCCTTGGCTTCTGGTCACCAGCTGCAGTCCCCAACTGGGCTCCTGGGGGCAGAGCCCTCTTTCCTACCCTCTCCCCTGCCCTCCTTCCACCATGGTCCAGGAGGATCCCAGCACTGTGTCAAGAGCATCCCCTGTGAATTGGAAGCCAAAATGTCTTCTTGTATCTACAAATGGAGCTTCTTGAATCCAAAGGATGTCTGGGTTTCTGGGTTTCCATCAACTCAGAAGCAGGCCCTCCCAAGTCTTCGAAAATCGGTTTTGCATTGACAAGAAAATCTCTCCCAGGACTCTCAGGCATTGCCTGTGGGATTTATCAAGCATTTACACTGTTT
>PVKS010019929.1:0-37669 GCA_004027875.1 Aplodontia rufa | reverse complement strand
TAATGTCCTTAAGTATATTTTCCATGTATTTTGGGGGGTTGTAATTGGGGGCATAAATGTTGATTATCGTTATATCTTCTTGGTGAACTGTCCCTTTAAGTATGATAAAGTGTCCCTCTTTATCCTTTCTGAGTAGTTTTAGTTGGAAATTAATTTTGTCAGAGATTAAAATTGCTACACCAGCTTGCTTTTTTGGGCCGCAGGCCTGGTAGACGTTTTGCCATCCTTTCACTTTCAGCCTGTGTCTATCTTTGAGTGTCAAATGTGTCTCTTGCAGGCAACATATTGTTGGATTTTGATTTTTGATCCAGTGGGTCAGTCTGTGCCTTTTAATTGGGGCATTGAGACCGTTCACATTCAAGGAAAGAATAGATATGGGAGGCTGATTCACAGACATTGTATCTATTACAGGATTTTGAGTCATCTTGAAAGTTAGTGTTTGTATTGTATAATTGGTAACTTGCACTTGATTAAGGATTTGTCATATCATTGGCATTGTCTTCTGAATGAAGAACATCTTTGAGAATGTTCTGTAGAGCGGGATTAGTGTTCACATATCTTGCAAGCATGAGTTTATCGTTAAAATATTTAAACTCGCATTTGAAGCTGAGTTTTGCCGGATATATTATCTTTGGTTGAAAGTTGTTATTATTTAACACTTGAAAGATATTGTTCCAAGCTCTTCTAGCCTTCATTGTTTGTTCTGAAAAATCCATAGTGATTCGAATAGGTTTGCCTCTGAATGTGATTTGGGGCTTTACTCGGGCAGCTTTTAGAATTCTCTCTTTAATTTCTCTGTTATTCAATTTGTAAATGATATGTCTTTGTGAGTTTCTCCTCCGATTAGGTCTATTTGGTGTTCTATATGCATCTTGAATGTGGTACTCCGGATCAATCGCCACATGAGGGAAGTTCTCATTTATGATTTCGCTTAGAAGGTTCTTGAATCCCCTTGTTTGCTGTTCAGAGTTTTCCTCCAGGCCAATGATTCTCAGATTATTACGCCTCATCTCATCGAATACTACTTGGAAGTTTTGATTATGTAAAATAAGCTGTTTATCTCTCTTTTCTTCTTTGATTTCTACATTGTTTAGGCGATCCTCATTATCCGATACTCGTTCCTCAAGCGCTGAAGATCTATTTTCGTTAGAGTTTACTCTGGTGTTGGTGTCTTCCAATGAAGCTTTGAATTGGTTAACCATGGTTTTCAATCCTGATAGCTCTGCTACATCTCTTTTCAGAATGTCAATATCCTTGTACAGCTGATCTTTCATCTCCTGGAATTGATCGTTAATATCTCTGTAGATTTTGTCTCTCATCTCTTGGAATTGCTCTTTGATCTCTTTCCTTATTTCCTCTCTCAACTCTTTGATTGCATTACTAATCATAGTGTTGACACAATGCCTTTGGTTTTCGTCTAGGGCCCTGGCTATGGGATCCTTAGGTGGAGAGGATTGGGTTTGAGAATTATTTCCCCTTTTCCTCATTTTTTGAGTCAGAGAGCTTGTCTTTTATTTCAGCCTTGATAGTCTTGTTGGAGTAATTGGAGCTTCTTATGACTTTGCTTCGTTGTGAGGAGGAGTTATTTGGTCAATATAGACCTAGAGATGCCAGATGGTTCTGTGAGAATTTGAAAGGCTATAAGTGCAAATACTATTCCTTTACAACTGAAACAGAGTAGCTGATGATTAGCACCAATAATGGCAGCTTTCTTTGAGAGAACTCTCACTGTGTAATATGATACCAAGCAAGTAGCTGTTTTGAGGAGTTTCAATTTCTTCAATGATGGGATCTGTCTGATATTGGGGAGAAGGGTTGACTCGGAAGTCAAGGAAGTGAATTGGGGAGGTATAAAAACACACCTGTTATAAAGTATCAGGGAACTAGGGAGTGGGGTGGGGTAGATTATTTTAATAGGACTGAGGAGTATGTAGGACTGGGGAGCTGATAGGGTAAAGACTTGGGGTGAGAATGAGATAAAGATGCTTAAATTAAGGAATTACTAGAGTAAATTGGAGAAAAAAGTTAGCAGTAGGGTTAAGTAAGACCTAAAGAACTGAAGCAATAAGAGCCAATCACCAATACATACACACTGATAAGTATTTACAACTATCTCCACCAGAATTTCGAGTTGATCATAAGGCAAGAAACAAGCAGAGGAAACGGAAGGAAAAGAAAGAAGAGAAGGAAAAAAAAAACCAACAACAACAAAAGAGAAACCCGAAAACCCACAGTAATGTTAAAAATTTCAAAATCTTATTTTTCAGCCAGAATCCCGTTAAAAAAAAAACAAAAACAAAACAAAACAAAAAAACAAAAACAAAACACCACCAATAAAAATGCAACACTAGCTGTTACAGTTCTGAGAATTTCTGACCCTTAGATCTGGAGGTATGTATCATTTGGTGGTGCAATGAAGTCTGGCATCAGGCTGGGAATTTTTCGGAGTTGAGCTTGTTTGGGGAGAAGTGGATTGGTTGAGTCTGGTGGCCTGTATTTTCTTAGAGGACCTCCTCTAAAATTTTCTGTAGCAAAGGGGTATTTAACTCCCCCTGGGCAGAAGCCTGAGATGGTTGCTTCCTGCCAATCCACACTCCAGATATTTCTCAGACCTGGGGCTCAGAAATTGTAGACAATCGAGTTGCTCCTTTTATAGAAGCCGTGGGTCTCTGACTGATCCAAGGAGAGTGGCTAGCCTGAGTCTGGCTTCCTCAGGATCAATGGTGGCCCATTCTGCGTGTCTTGTGATCCCCAGAGGGCCCAGGAGCTGTTTTGTGATGTTGGCTAAGGACCTCAGGGAAAGGGCCAGGTCCTTCTAGTATTTTTGTGTTTCTCCGTTGCAAGCACTAGAAGGCGATCTGCTTGAGGGGCCCAGGATTACCCAGCCTTGGCTATGTGAGGAGCTCAGAAGCTAAGTTGTAGCCCAAGCTGCCCCATATATTCAAAGCTTCTTGAGGCCGGTTACACACAGAGGCTGGGGGTGGAAGACTCGCCCCACTCTCAGGGACACGTCACAATGGCAACAGGCCACCGACTAGCTTGGCAGCAATCTCTCCCCAGCGCTTTATGCAAGATTAGGTAAATTAATGAGCAGTCAGTTTGCAGTGGTGCTTGGTCATGAAATTTGGACCTTTCCTCCGTTTCGGGTTGCAATCCTTTGCCTGGAGTGTGCGGGGGGGGGGGGGGGGCAGCGTTTTTCCTTCCGCTGAGCGGACCACCCCGCCCACGGGGAAAGGCGCCGCTGCTGCAGCCGCTCGCAGAACCCGGTGTAATTTTACTATTGAGAGCCAAAACTATCCGGACTTAAATCCAAGTTCATATATATGAAGAACAGTCAAATCCGGGTGTTCTCAGCGGGCCGGCGCAGAGAGGCTGACAGCGTTTTTCGCTGAGCGGGTCGCCCCGCCCACAGCAAGTGTGCCACAGCTGCAACCTCTCGCAGGACCCGATGAAATATTGCTACTGAGAGCCAAAACTACCCAATCTTAATTCCAAGTTCATATAAATGAAGAGCAGTCCAATCAGGGAGTTTGAGGCCAGATTAGGGGATCTGATTAGGGGTAACTTGGTCCCCTATGAGGAAGCTCCACTCCCACCGGGTGAAGGGGTGGCCACGTGTTTGGCACCAGCTTCCTCATTTTTTGTTTTTGTTTTTGTTTTTGTTTTTTTTCGTTAATGCTCTTCACTTTTCTTTTGGGGTTAAAGAATTAGCAGGGGGTAATGTTTGCCCGTGTTGGGAAATTCGTCCTACCATGGGAATCCACGTGCAGCTTGAGCTGACTCTCGGGAGCTTCATGGAGGCAGTGCCACTGGGGTAGCAGCCATCTCAGATTGTTAGTTTTTAAAACTGTGAAAAGCCTTTTGCAAAGCTGAATTGCTCACCTTTATGTGTTTTCTGAAGACCAAACTGTATTTCAATTCTTTTAAATTATTCACTATTAACACAGAAGCCGGGATTTAAATAGCTGGAAATTACCTATAAAGCTCAGTATTGGATGAGAGCTAAGGCAATTCAGTTGTAGAACCATGAGTAGTGTCATGCATAGTTTTTATATCTGGTGAAATTCCTGGTTGGAAATACATATTTTGAAAGGTGGCCTGTGTTTAGGCCTTTGTTCTTTGCTTCAGGATCTAGTCAGTGAATGTCCTAATTGGGGAGAATTAGGAAGCAAATTTTAGGAAAGTGAATACCATGTTCAATAGATTCTCTCCACATTTATTCTAAAAACTGTTCTTGGGTAACTTATATTTTACCCTTTTTTAACTTCCTACATAAATTCTTTGTATGTTATTCTCCTCCCCTAAAATTCTTAAGGTTGTACATGGATATTAATTTTGATCTTGATAAATAATTGGAACACTGACAGAAAAATTACACATATTGCTTTAAATAATTTTTTATGTGCTGAAAATTTTTTGAAGACGTCTACAATCTGATTACTTGATAGTGCAGTTCTTATTACACCGAGATAGGTCATGTTGGAAGCAGAGTCCTGTGTGAAAGCTTCGGTTAGTGTTCCATTGGGTTTCCATAGAGAATGTTTGTGCATGTGATTAGAAAGAATGTGTGCCCTCCCTCAGGGCTGCTGATTTTTGCAGAGTCACTCATCCAGAGCTCATTGTTCAGGGTTAATTCCTTACTTTTGAGGTGTTTAAATTTATTTTAAATATTAATGACTGTAGAATAAAATTTCATTCTTTTTCTTTAAAAGGTTGTTCTTAATTTCTGATTAATCTGATATCAGCCTTAATCTGATATCAGCTTTATACACAGCATACCACCTTAGGCTTCAGATCTTTCTGGAAGCCCACTGAGATGCAGCAGTGGTCAGCTAGAAAGTGTGGAAATAGAAGGTCTGAATAATAGCCTGAGTAGGAGAATAGGTATTACAGCTGGGGACCTGATCTGATTATTTTTTTCTCAATTTTCTGGGAAAATATCATGCCAATCTTTAGTATTGAAGGGGGCTATCGACAGAGAAGGACTATCAGGAGTTTTTCTGGGGTGTGTGTGTGTGTGTGTGTGTGTGTGTGTGTTACCCTCAGTTTACCCATCTTCATGATGATCCAAAAGATAATGCATATGGGTAACTAGAGTATTTGAAGAGACAGGGTGAGGGCCTTAGAAATCAGACAAGTAAATTATTATAAAGAAGCTCTCATGGATATTTATCTGATCTGGAATCTTGAAATAATTTTTCACACAGGATCGAGAGTGAATCACCGGCTATAAATAGATTCCACAAAAGGGCAGATTGATATGAATGGAATGGAAATCTGAGATGAGAAAAAGTAAAAGACAAGACCTTGTTGGAGAGGAACTTCAAAAAAGTTATTCAAATCTTTTTAGATAGCAGTCAATCTAGGAGAGCCAATTCTACATTCAGTCTATTTTTTAAAAATGATAAAAGTCACATAAACTTATGTATAATATTATGTTTTGAAAACAGTATACCCTTAACTGGAGAACAGAAATGCTTATTTAAAATGAGATGCTTTAACCCAGTTTCCGATATGATAGTCCATACACATTTTTTTTTTTTTTTTTACCAAGAACATAGTCGTGGGTGAAATGAATGTATTCTGCTTTCTGTATGCAGATTGTGAACTGCCTGGTGTATGGTACATATCTTCCTGGGAGGGCTGATGGTACAACTGTAACATCAGCCTGAAATGTTAAAAAGGATGTTAAAACATCAAGAATAAAAAAGTTAATGTTTGGTTAGAAAGACTCTGAAACAATCAATTTGTTATAAAAGTATTAAGCATCTGAAATCTTATTTAGAGAATGTTTTGACTCCTGTACAGAACTTGTTTTCCAGTTCTCAGGAATTAATATAGGACCATGATTGGAATAAAATCTCTTTTCTGTGCTTTCAAGTAAGTAGGCAGGTGCTATACTGACCATGTCTGATTATCAAAGGAAAAATAGGTAAGGATGACTGAGTGAAAATGGACTGATGGAGCAGGGGTTATCTTGGGCATTTCCAACCTTTTCTTCTTATTACAAAAGCAACTGACTGATGAACAGGGTCTCTGCCCACCTTTCCAGCTCTTTCACCTGTCAGACTCAATCTACCACTTCATGCTGCATGTTGAAAGGCTTCCCTAGTCTTCTACATCTTTTATTAAAAACAAATATCTGGCAATTGTTTAATAAGTGAAAGGGTATATATAGACCTTAGAGTTATCTAGAGTTGGTTCTAAGCCTGACTTGATACTTTTTTAGATATTAAATCTTGGGTGATTTTTATAACTGCTCTAAGATTCTAGTTTGCTTGTTGCATAAATGGACCATTACTACCTATTTTTATCTCAGGTTAACATATGCATGGAAGGAGTTATAAAGTATCATACACATAAACAGTTAATAAAATTGGTTGATACCATTATTATTTGTGGAAAACTTTAAGAGAACAGAGTCTTTGTTGATGCAAACTAAAGAGGATATCTGTAGAATTTGATCAGAGTAGAAGCCTCTGAGTTATACAATCACAAGAGAGAGGCAGCTGGGTGGGTAGTCTGGGGCTGAGGGGTGGGTGACTGAAAAATTCACAAGAGTGGTAACCTTGTTATTCTGCTAAAGAACCTGAAAAAAATACTATCTCTTTGTTTTTAAGTATTTGGAATACTAAGGATACAATGATAAATAAGCCAAATAGTCCCACACTAGAGCTTACTATCTAGTTGGGGAAATAGGTGAAGGATTCCTATGTTGGTCTGTTCTACATAATCAAACCCACTGAACAGTTGAGAAATTCTGGGTACTGGATGATGGTGTTGACTTGTTCATCTGGTCTCTAGTGCTGTTCTCTTCAATGTAGTCCTCTTCTTCTATGTTGCTTTCTGATCTAAAGAAGCCTATAGTAGAACAGTTGTTCAGGAATTTTAAGACGCATTTCCCTATTTTCTCAAAGAGGTTCCAGAATACTGAGTCTTATTGCTGATGAAGTCACCAAATAATTTATTTGAGTTTGGAGTCCTGGGATGAGTCAGAAGTCCAGAGTCAAGGGACCTGAAGACTGAGAGGACTGGCTGGCATCTGAGACGATCACTTCAGGAACTCCAAAAGTAAGTCAAAGCTCACTTAGCTGCTGGTTTAATGCAGATGAAAGAATTCTGTATTCCTAAGGATGCCCCTCTTTTTTTAAGCATTTGGGTATTTTTATGTTTCCATAGCTGGTGACTTCTTCCTTGAAGTGACACTCCTTGTGTGTTATCTAATAAAGGTGTATTTGGTGTTTGGAACTGAGGTGTGGATTAGAAAAGTAGAGTTGATATATATGATTTTGGGTTGTGCATTGCACAAGTCCAAGGGATGCCATTTACTTTGAAATCACTAAAATGATGTATTCTTAGGTCAGGGGAGGATTTGGCAGACCCTTTTCAGATGATTGATCCCTTGGGGCATGAATAACTAGTTAATGATGGTTCTCTCAGGCTTTCCATGCAGAATTCCTATATTATTCCTTGTAAATTCCTTCTGAAAATTCTTAGTTGGATCAAAGGAAGATAACACAGTTTCAAAAAGTAAACATTCTAAAAACAACAAAGAAACATGAATCTAAGAAATAAGAAAAATTAAAATGAAATATTTCAGATCATAATTTGAGCCAATTCATCATAAATCAATTTAATAAGGTAGCAGTCCTGGGAGTAAAGACTGTGAATTGGCTCACAGAATCATTTTTGACTTTTGAAGATAGCTAGGATACAAACCCACATCTTTTGTTTTTCAAAACACATGTGGTTTACCATTACATAATCACTTCATCTTTGCTCTGTGTTAGTTAGCATCCTGTTGCTATAAACAAATACCTGAGATAATTAGCTTTTAAAGAGAAAAAGTTTGTTTTGGCTCACAGTTCTGAAAGTTTCATTCTATGCACAGTTGACCTCATTGCTTTTGGACTTTGTGGTAAGTCAGTATATCATAGTAGTAGTTCTTGATGGAATAAAACTAATGGCCAGGATGTAAAAAAGTGAATGAGGAAGGGGTTAGAGAGTGTCTCACTATCCCCTTTAAGGGTATGCCCCCAATGGCCTAAAGACCTCCCACTAGGACCAACCTCTTAAATGATCCACTACCTAGTGCCTGTAGTGCCTCAAAACCTTTAACTCACCAGCCTTTGGATAAAACTTATTCAAACCATAGCAAGCCTGAACTGTGTTTGACTGTCATCAAGCCATTTAACCTCTGACCCAATTTTTCTTCCATGAAGTAAGGATCACAATACTTCACAAGGTTGCTGTGAGGCTATGAGAAGATGTAAATGCAAGGGATTTGTACAGGGCTGTCAGATGCCAGAAATCATCATGTGATCAAGGCATGTCCATTGACCATTGAATTTCTACTTCTATTATTCAAAAGCCAGTTATTTATTGTTTTTTTCTAAGAACATTTTTAAATACTTTCATGGTGTATTATAGTAACACATAATAATTGGGTTCCTTCTGACATAATTATAAGGCAAGGAACTGAATTTACTCCATTTCAGACCCTGGTACCCCTTTTTGCCTCCCTCTTCTCCCTCCCCATTCCCTTTCCTTTACTCTACTGTTCTTCTTTCCACTTATTTATTTATAATTAATTGATGCACATTATAGATATACATAAAGGTGGAATTTAGTGTGGTATAGTTATACATGTTTTGTTATGGTTTAGATATGTTATATCTCCCAAAAGCTCTTGCATAAGACAATGCAAGAAAGTTTAGAGGTGAAATGATTGAGTTATGAAAGTTTTAACGTAATCCATGCATTAATCTTCTGATAGGGATTAACTTAATGGTAATTGTATGAAGGTAGGGTAGAGTTGAAAGATGTGGTTTACTGAGAGTGTGCTTTGGGACTTTTTTGTCTTTGTTGAGCAGAGATGTCTCTGTGCTTCTTGGTTCCATGTCCTATGTTGCCTTCCTCCTCCAAACCTTTCTGCCATGATGATCTGCCTCACCTCAGGCTCATAGCAATGGAGTCAGCCATATTTGGACTGAGACCTCTGAAACTGTCAGATCCAAATAAACTCTTTCTTCTCTAAAATTGTTCTTGTCAGGTCTTTTGGTCACAGTAGCAGAAAAGCTGACTAAAGCATGTACATAGTGTAATTCTGTCAAATTCCTTCCACATTTCCTCCTCTTTCCCATTCCTCCTCCCTACCCCTCAATTTCCTTCTTATACTCTAATGGTTTTCTCTTTATCTTTAGATTATTGGATCCCCCCACCCTACCATTTTCTCTTACCTTGCTCCAGCTTCTGCATATAAGAGAAAAAATTTGACATTTGATTTTCTGAATCTTGTTTATTTCACTTAGCATGAAGTTTTCCAATTCCATCCATCAACTAGCAAATGTCATTCCATTCTTCTTTATGGCTGAGTAAAGTTCCATTGTGTGTGTGTGTGTGTGTGTGTGTGTGTGTGTGTGTGTGTGTATCACATTTTCTTAATCTATTCTTCTCTTGAAGAGTACCTTAGCTGGTTCCATAAACTGATTATTGTGAGTTGCACTGTTATAAACATTGATGTATTTCTATCACTATAGTATAATGTTTTCATTATTTTGAATAAATGCTGAGAAGTAGAATATATGGGTTATATATTGCTCCATTGCTAGTTTTTTGATGAATCCCCATACTGCTTTCCAGAGTGGTTGTACTAATTTGCAGTCGCATTACCAATGCATGAGTGTGTACCTTTACCCCCACATTCTTGCTAGCATTTTTATTTTTATTCTTGATAACTGCATTCTGACTGGATTGAGATGAAATCTTAGTTTAGCTTTGAATTGCATTTCCATGATTGCTAGGGATGTTGAACATTTTTTTCACATATTTATTGGCCGTATTTGTATTTCTTCTTTCAAGAAATATCTATTCAATTATTTTGCCCAGGGTGTTAAGCTTTTCTTAGTTAAGTATTCTGGACATCAATCTCTAGTTTGAAGAGTAACTGGCAAATATTTTCTCCAATTCTGTTGGCTCTTTCTTCACATTCTTGTTTCCTTTGAACTGAAGTCATTTTAACAAATTCTTTTTATTTTCCATATTTTTAATTGGTACCTTATAGTTGTACATAAGGGTGGTGTTTGTTGTTACATATTTGTGCATGTACATAATATAACAATACAATTTGGTGAATATTATTTCCTAGTATTTCCACTTTCCCTGTCTTCTCCCGCCCCTGGTCCCTTGCCTTTACTGATCTCCCTTCAGTTTTCATGAGACATCTCACCTCCACTTTCTTTTACGTTTTTCTCAGTAGCTTCTGCATATGAGAGAAAATATGCAACCCATGAACTTCTGAATTTGGCTTATTTTGCTTTGCATAATGGTCTCAACTTCCATCTATTTTCCTGCAAATGACAAAATTTCATTTTTCTTTATGGCTGAGTAAAATAAATAAATAAATATATATATCACATTTTCTTTATCCACTCATCTGCTGATGAACACTTGGGCTGGTTTCATAGTTTGGCTATTGTGAATTGTACTACTATTAAGATGTTATGTATGTATTTCTATGTTGTGATCAGCACACTGATGCAAACTTCAGTTTGGTTCTTTGCTGTTAAAACCAGGTTTTCTTCTTGAAGAATTTGACTGGTCTTAATAGGAAATAGTAAAAGGTCTTTCTTGGGGCTAGAGTGGTGGCTCAATAGTTAAAGCACTTGCCTGGCATGTGTGAGGACCCTAGTTCAAACCCCAGCACCACATATACAACAAAGTATGGGAACAATGAAAGCTACATGAAAAACTAAAATAAAATTAATTCTCTTTCTCTCTCTCTCACTGTCCCTCTCTCTTTAAAAATAAAAGAAATGAAAGAGAGAATGGTCTTGCTTTGCTTTTCAGGAATACTAGTGTACAAAACAAAGATTCTGTGTTTTCTCAGAATGATTCCCTGTGCTTTGTATTGTCCTTATAAAGTCTTTGCTGACTTAGGAAAACTGAATCCTCTTTATAAAAAGCTAAGGTTTTATTTATAACTATATTGTGCTGTATTTAACTTTTGAAGTCTTTTATTTGTTTTATTTATTTATTTATTTATTTTTTATTCAGCATAGTCTTACATATTGGAGGGAATTGTTTTTACATATTCATGCATACATAGATATTGACAAAGTAAGTTAAACCCAGTCCTTGTCCCTCTCCCCTTCACCCAATCCCTGATCTCTTGTCTCCTCTGTAATTCCCCCATGTTATAGATAGAAATTAGCCTATACATGTATATTAATTATTGAAATTTCTGGGTTTATATGTCTGCCTGAGTATAGTTTGATTTCTCATTGGAGTTAAGTATATCCAACCTTATTGATAACCCCCTTTTATTTTTCCCTTCCCTTTCCTCCCTCCTTCCTGTCTCCTCCCATAGCTATAGTTCCCCCAGGTTATGTTATACTTCAACTTTGATGGGTTTATTAATTAGACTTAGCTATTTTCATCCTATCTTAGGTTATAATCTAGCTTCCACATAAGAGAGAAAATATTCAGGCCTTAAGTCTCTGTGTTTGGGATGTTTCTCTCAGCGTGATTTTTCTTTTCAAGTATTTTAATTATCACTCTGTTTAAATGACTTTTTCATAGTGATGTGTGATTCTGTTTTGGTCAAGTGTTTTAAACCTTTGATATTTTTTTACAAACTTCCCAAAATCCCATTCTAAACTAAGCCTTTTTGACCATGAACATTCTAAGGGGCCTTGGAATATCTCAAAGAATCTGTAAAAAAGAGATATTAGTCATTAAGCTTATTTGATATGTTAATTATGAAGGAAGCATTGTCAAATAAGAAAATATATTTAACCTTCTTTGAATTATATTTCTATGAATATTAATGTGTGCTCTGAAAATTGTATAAAATATCTAAAAATCTGATATCAGTTATGATTTTGATTGTTAAAATGTTTTATTCCACAGAGATAATCAAATTTTCTCATCAGTTCATCATTATTATGGTGAAATTTCATCACATCTTTGGCCATGACCATTTTAAGTCTTATTAACAATTAATTACATTATTCTGATGCTTTTCTGAGAGTTTTTTGTAAGAAACTATAATCTTACATTTGTGTCTTCAAGGATTTCATGGAAAGTACTATGCTAAGTTCAGGTTTCCAATTACTTTAGGAGCATACCATTGGACCAGGTAAGAATTCCCAGAACTCCCATGAAGAACTGATAGGTTCATGAAAGTGCTAAGCAAGATTAGAGTAAGAGTTAATTACATGACACTGAATGAATTGGCAAGGAATTATAGCTTTTTATGCTTTTTAACAAATTTTACAACATTGCTGGTTATTTTAGTGTTTTAATTTCCAGATTGAAGCAAACTTTTCTTCCATCTATAATTTGCAGCAGCTTGGTAAAATATGCTTTTGTCACTAAATATTGAAATGCTTACTCTTTCTCCCTATCTGATCCTTCCAGAATTTGGAAACTATTCATGGATATTTTTATTTCTATGACAGTATAGTTATTTGCATAATTTCAGAAAGAATTTATTCTCTTTATAATATGGCATAATTGGAAATACTGATTATATTAGTAAGGCTTTGACTGGGATGGCATATTTGAGCATGTGTTTGGAATGAATCTATAGGTACTGCAGGTAAAGCTTGATGTCTGCCTTCTAGTTTCAAGAAGTTTTAAAAGGTATAATCTGAGATTCTTTATCAAAAATTCCAGCAAAGCAAACTTTGAAGAGCTTAGTGGTCAATTGGTATTCTTTCTGTACCTATGTAAATAATCAGGTCCAATTTGAGGAGTCTGGTTATTTTGCAGATAAATTAGCCTTACTTTGATTTTCTTTGGTAATAATGAGGGTGACTATGAAAGAAAATTGTGTTTCTTGAGAAAAGTTATAACACATCTGTTATTAGGTTGTAGCACTGTTCATTGATTAGAATCTGTATTATCTACCTGTAGACTGCATTAGATCCTGAATTATCCTAATTTCCTCACTATCTAGCTTAACTTCCTCTGCTCAGTTCATTTTATAGGATGATTTTTGCCTGATTTTAAAATTGTAAATAAAAGCTAATTAAGATCTTTAAATTTGTATTCATTTTGTCTTTTGATATTACTTGCAACATCTGAAGAGAATATATACTGCATGAAGGCAGGGGCTTTTTTTTTTTTTTTCTTTTTTTTAACCACTCTTTCCTCCGGCATTCCACAAACATCCCGTAAATAATCATTGAAAACAGATGGGGAGAACACAGCCTCTGGGACAGGAATCCGCTGTGCTTCTCTGTTGCTAGCAATGCCATAAAACTTCTTTTTTCCTTTTTGTCAAAATAGTATACTCATTATTAGTTTGGCATTGGGGACAAGGACCAAGCTTTTGGTAACAAATTTGTCACCCCAAATGGCACCCAAGAACAGTCCCTGCTACAACTTTCTTAGGTAGGCCTTTCATTCCAAGCAACCCCACTTCCATGCTGAGGATATAAGATAAACTTGTGAGTCAATTGCTGAAGAGTTAGGAGATGGGTGAGTTTGCCTGAGATCAAACCAGAGGAGCTATTCCTGTGAGTAAAGGGAGGGACTGAGGGAGTGTCCCAGCAGCTACTGAAACCCATTTTGCTTTGGGAAATTCCTGCCTTCTTTCCCTGAAGTGTATGGGTTATGCTCCATCTTGGTCTGCTTTGAGAAAAATGAAACTGAATGCAATAAAGTCATGACATCTTGTCTGTCTGGTAAGTCCTCTGGTTTGCATGAACCTAGTTTACACACATCTGGTTCCTCTTCATGGAAACACTGGTCCGTTTGTGTAGACATCTGTGGCACCACTGGTGTAGGAGTTATGTAAACAGGATTAAAGAATCTGGGGCTATTTACTCTCTTCTGGTGTGTTTTAGGTTATCATCTGTTTGTTGGCTTTGGGTTTGGAAATTGCCTCTGTTTGTCTGTCTGTTTTTGCTTGTATCTGTTACTGCTACTTTTAAGACATATACAATGCTGGGTTGATCCTATAGGTAGTCTCTTGGGAAAGATCTTGGCTGGTGTGTTTTAAAGGTTCCCATTTATTGGCCATGGTTCTGGGCATCTTTCCTGGGTTTTCTGTTTCTGTGTTTCTTTTTGTATAATCTTGTAGTTGAAGTTGGTCTGTCAAAGGTAAAATAAGTGTAAGAAAGGACTACCTATAGGCATAAGCCTGTCTAGGATAAAGATGATGTTTTACTATAAAGATATGGCCTTTAAATGGATTTCTGAATTATAATACAGTCTTGTAGGTGAAGTTGATCTGTCAGAGATAAAGTAAGTGGAAGAAATTTTGTATATAGGTCTGTCTGTTGTAAAGGTTCCTATCTGTCAGCCATAGTTTCAGGGATCCTCTCTGGTTATCTATGTCTGTGTTTCTTTTTAACTTTTGTGTATCTGTTACTGATCCTTTAAGAGATGGGCCATGCTGTGTTGATCTTCCTGGTGGTCTCTTGTGAAGAAAGATCTTGGATGAATGGGTTACAAATAGGTATAAGTCTGTCTAAAAGATGTTTCACTGTAACACAATCTGGCCTTTGAATGGGGTTTTCTGGATTATTATACAATCTTGCAGTTGGAGTTGGTTTGTCAGAGATACAGTACATGGAAGAAATTCTATATGTATAGGCATTAATGCAGTTGCATGATGAGGAGTCTGAACACTCAGAAACTAAGTTGAGGGTGCAAAAAGGCACTACCTCTGGTGTGCCATTTGAAGGATCTGTCTTTTATCTGTTTGGTTTCAAGAAGTCTATTTCTGATCATTAACACTGTTTCCTGAATGTATGAAGAGATTTAAGATTTTTTGATTTTTTGCTAGTACTGCTAACTCATGCTGACCTGTGATTATTGTTAGCATACATTATGGATTCCAAATTTTACTTTAGAAGTTAAACTTAGGCAATGTACAGACATCTGTATAATTGTCATGCTAACCATTACTGGCTTCTTTGTATATTAGATGTATTTATGTTCTTAAAGTATACAAGCCTCTTAAAATGTAAAGCTTGTGTGAGCATTTTACATGTTGGTGTTCTCCAAACTAAAATACTCTGTAGCAATAGTCTCCTTAAGACTTATATAGAAATAACAAATTTGATTGGTGTTTATTTATGTCATTTATTATTTTATAGTGGATAAAGGTAACCTGTTGTCAACAAGTTATATATAAAATTTTGACTTACTCTTTACAGTGGAATAGGAATTTATATATTTTTGGATGATAGGAGAGCCTGATTCACTCAAAGGTTGACAATGTGGAACATGAAAACATTTTGCCACATTTTCCACAAAAAGGAACTTAACAGCTCTCATAGCCATTCTGTTTGATTCACCTTTCAGATGTAATATTGCATTATGTTAACTGATATTCAGATAGACTCAAAAAACAACACATGAGAACTTTGTAGAAAGTTACTTCAAAGAAGTGCAAAGACCGACTTCAGATATTAAATACTTTAAGATTTCTCAGGAGCGCAGCCTCACTCAAGTTAAGGCTCTGCCTTTTATCCTCCTCCATTTTAGAAGGACTTCAGAGTAGTCTAGAATTAAGCTTGTTAAAGTTGTGTTCAAAAGATTTTGTTGCTGCTGTTGTAAAGATTACCGTTATCTCAGAATAAACAGAAAATATAAAACTTAGGTAAAGGTTTGGGCAAATTGTTAAAGGTATTTAGGTATGTAAAAGACTTTGAAAGGTAAAACTTGTATGTAAATGAGTTGATAAATATATGGGTCTTTATAGAGGCTAAATAGATGCCAGAGAGTTTAGTGTTCATTTTGTATCTTCCTTGTAAAACTTTATAACTGTTGCCTATTAGTATTTTGCAGAAGTACTATTGAACAACCTGAGTTTAATTTAAGACAATAAGCCATTGCCCACAGGACAAATAGATACGATTCTGACTTCCAGTACTAATACTGACCCCAATCAAAGGAAAGGAGTAACTATAAAATTATAGATATTGAAGTTGTAACTCATTACTCCCATTATAAGAATGATGAAACTGGCCTGCTGGATGTTTAAAACCAAAAGCTTGGAGACCAAAGTCAAGGAAGTAAAAAGGCCAAGGAAAAACAGCCAATTTTTTGGCCGTTCCCATTTAAGGTCAGTAAGGATCCAGAGACTGACAGGACTCCTCTAAGGACCCTACAACTCCAGCGAGTCATCTGATATACTGATCAGAGGTACTGACAGGACTCTAGAGAACAGGAAGCCAACCAGTGCATATTCTGCAAAGAGGAGGGTCATTGAGAGGGAAATGTCTCTGATGCTTAAGATGGAAGCCACGTATACTCAGCAAGACCCTGACCCATCCTGGCAGACTACACAACTGATAAAGGAAGGTTAAAGGAGCCAAGAGGCTTCTCATATTCCCAAGAGTGATCTCTGAGGAATTTCAGCTGACTGTGAGAATAGATAAGAGCAAGGTCAATTTTTGCACAATGTGGTCATAAACACCTGGCAGAAGAGCGTGACCAAAGCACAGTCATAGCACAATCATATGGACATTTGAAAGGAAAGGCAATATATCTTTTAATGTAAGTTAAGATGTACACTTGTGGCATCCTCACCAAAAGTTAAGTAAAGCTGGAGGCTATACAGGAAGAGATCTTGTGTGGGAGTGCCTGATAATAGTTATCACAAAGGACTCTGGAGTCAGTAGTTTGTCCTGAGTCAAGTTGAGACTGATTACAAACCTTCCTAACTTCCTTCATAGATAAACTTGATGTGTTTTTACTGGTATGATCATGAGTTACTCTATTCACAGTTTTCAGACACTGACTACTGCCACCATTAACCTCTGGACTGTCCTGGAGCTGAATGATCTTAACTGTCCATGTCCTCGATCCCATAGAGAACAGGAGTTTGGGTCAATTCCTCCAACTTCACCCTCTTTCAGTAGGAAGCATCTTGGAGATGTCACTGCCCATTTTCTGTAGAAATGGAATGTAGAAATTGACAGTGGGGAACCATGACAGCGGTCCACTTTATGATTTGAATATAGCCTTTGCTGCTCTGCCACTATGACTTTTTTTTTTTTAAAGAGAGAGGGACAGTGAGAGAGAGAGAGAGAGAGAGAGAGAGAATCAATTTTATTTAATTTTTCATGTGGCTTTCATTGCTCCAAGACTTCGTTACGTACATGGTGCTGGGGTTCGAACTCGTGTACTCGCAAGCAAGCGCTGCAATCTCTGAGCCACCACTCCAGCCCCCATTGCAACTTATTTTTAAAAGGGTTGTGTTTCTTTCTCTTTCTCTCTCTCTCCCTCCCAATTTCTCCCTCTCCCTATTCTTGGCAGGGAATAGGATTACCTTTGTTCCTCATCCTAGGCAGAGTTTTCTGTCCGAGAGCACACCACAGGAACAAAATAATTCAGACTTCATGAATGGCACCAGCAGATTTCAGAAATGACTATCTCCCAAACTAATAAGTGAATTACAACAGAGAAAATGTGGAATGTAGCCTTTGAATTACCTCTTTAAGAAAAAAAATGCTGTTTTTGAAATTTCCGAGTTTCTCTGTATATATGGAGGTAATGCAGAGGAGACATGAGCGAGGGAGTGGACAAAGAGGGGAGATCCTGGACTAGGATCCACCTTAGCTTACGTTGTTAAAATCCATGTGTACATGATTATGTAACAGTGATTCCCTCCAATATTTAAGACTATGTTGAACAAATAAAAAAAATCTTAAAAAAAAAATGTTCCCAGTGGTGGACAGAATCATAGCTTCTGGGACAGAAATCCCCTGTGTATCTCCTTTGCTAGCAAAGCAATAAAACTTCTTTTTCATTTTTCTAAAACAACAACAACAAACAAACAAACAAAACCCAAAAAACCAGATGGATACAGTTACCCATCAGGAATCAGGGATCAGGCAGTTCCTGGGCTTTGTTAGTGTCATGGTAAGATAGGGTAGAACCCCATCTAGACCTCCATCTCCCTCTGCCCATTCTAGCATTGTCCCCACATCACCATGCTGGCTTTTAAACTTCCTGTAGATTTCAGAGTTTCTATAGTAACTACTCACTATTAACTTTATCCCCCTCTACAATTCAAGAAATCCCATTTGCATTACCTTTATTTGTTCAATTATTTTTTTATCTTCCGGCACACCAGGATTTATAGCAATAACAATGTCTTCATAACCATCATTGTTCAGTCTCACAGGGCAAGTGTTTGACCCAGGCAGTAGGTACAGAACTAAGAGGGAGACCAAACCCAGGAATAACCCCATTGATCCTCTGTGGTTCTTGTTGCCTGAATGTTGCCATGTCAAGAGACTTCTTTCACACATATCTCTCTTTCCTTCCCCCTCATACACACACACACACACACACACACACACACACACACACACACGTACATCCACACACATCCACACACAAACTCATAAATATTATCAATATAAGGATGGACTAATTATGGGATATTGACTGTGTAAAGGTCAGTGTTACACATGCAAAAAATACTTGGATTAAGTTTACACAATTGTTTTATCGTACATATTGTACATAAAGCTGATCAAAAAGCATAAATAAAATCAGATTTTATCCTTCACTTCCCATTTCCTTTATTTTATGCTATCTTCTGCATATGAGAGAAAATATCCAACCTTTGAGTTTCTGAATTTGGTTAGTTTCACATATGGTTGTTCCATCCCTTGTTTTCTGAGGAATCTCCATACTGCTTTCCAGAGTTGCTGTGCTAGCCTGCAGTCCCATCAGCAATGTACAAGTGTTCCTTTCTCCACTCAACCTTGCCAGCATTTATTATTGTTTGTGTGCTTGATCATTGCTATTCTGACTGGAATGAGATGAAATTGTAGTGCAGTATTGATTTGCATTTCCTTTATTGCTAGAGATATTGAACTTTTTTTCATATATTTATTAGCTTTTTAAGTTTCTTCTTTGAGAAGTTTCTGTTTAGTTCTTTTGCCCATTTGTTGACTAGGTTTTTAATTTTTTTAATTTATTTTTATTTTTTTGGTGTAAAGTTTTTTGATTTTTTTAATATATTCTGGATACTAGTCCTCTATAGGGAGGGGTGGCTGGCTAAGATTTTCTCATATTTAGTAGGTTCTCTCTTCATAGTCATAATCATTTACTTAGTTGTGCAGAAGCTTTTTAGTTTAATGATGTTTATTAATTTTTGGTTCTATTTCTTACACTTTGGGGTCTTGTTAAGGAAGTTGGTGCCAGCTCCTATATGATGGAGTGTTGACCTTATGTTTTATTCTAGAAGTTGTAAGATTTTTGGTCTGATTCCTAAGTCTTTGAACCATTTTGATTTGAGTTTTGTACAGAGTGATAGATAAGGATTAATTTCATTTTTTACATAAAGCTACACAGTTTCCCCAGCACCATTTGTTGAAAAGGCTGTAGTTTCTTAATCATCATAACCACTCTGTAAAGTAGGTATTATCATTTACCTTCTCCCGAGGATGGATGAGACAGATATGTAGAGATCTTGAGTATATTGTTCAAGTTCATAGAGCCAGGAATGGGAGGACATATGGTATTCTATAGTATTTAAGATGTAGGTACAAGAATATTGATCATAGAGAATATTGTTTTTAAGGAATGGGCAATTTTGGTTAGGAATAATCTAAACTTCTTTGTGTAACTTGTTATATGTATGTTTGATCATTAAGGTGAAATAGTATTTTTGTATTTTTATTACAACATTATGGCTATACATAGTAGTTGGATGAAAGTGAAATTATGTTTTAAAACTCAAAACATACTGTAATGAGAATTAATAAAATAACATAATAATGTGGATGAATCTCATGTGAATTTGAGTAAACAAAGAGCAGTCACAAAAGAATACATGGTATATAAAATATGTGTTACATGATTCTACCTATATAAACAAACAAACATAATCTATGCTGCAAGAGTCATGGTAATTATTATCTGGGGGACATAATCACTGGAAAGAAATGAGGCTGGTATTTGAGATGCTAGTGATCTTTTCTTCTTGATCTTGGTGATAGTTATACAGATGTGTTTGGTTTATAAGAATTTATCTAGCAATTGATATAAATTAAACTTTGAATGCAATGAGCTCTAGAGAAAAGAGTAAGAAAGGATAATACACACAAGATTTTATTTAACATGAAATATTTTAAATAATGCTCTTTGACCTGATTCTATGTCACCCTACAGGTGAGCATCCATAAAATAACCAGTTCATTCTTAGTCTCATCATTCATTCAACATCTATTTATTCAGAATTTACTATGTACCAGGTATGATTTTAGCTGATACTGTGAGCAAAGCAGACAGGTTGCTGCTGTCATCAGTGTCTGTATCAAAATAAGACAAGACCAATGATAAGCATTCTAACACTCAATTTTGCTGACTTGAGCAGCTGAGTGGAGCAGTGCTATTCTTCAGGAATATAGAGTAAGTGACAGCTGATGAAGGATGGTAATGAAGGATTTTATTTTTCATGTTTGAAATAATTTTTACCTCCTTTTGAATGACTCCAGTCTTGATATCTTTGAAAACTAATTTGAAGGACTAAGGTATGGTCCTGGGCAGGTTAAATAGGAACTGGGATTGGAGGAATGAATTAGGAAGAAGAAAACTCACATAAAGTTTGAATTGATCTAAATAGAGGTTGAAGTGGTCAAAGTGGGAAACTAAAATTTAGTACAAAGATCTTATTGAATTTTATTTGCAATTGTAGAATCAAGCAGCACCTTATATTTTAAAATAAAATGAATATTCCATCAAGCATGATATACGGATGATTTTCTGTAGATTGGGTCAAGGAAACAGAAGAATTAAAAAGAAATCAGGGGCTGGAATGGTTAAAGTTCTTGCCTGGCATGTGCAAGGTCCCTGGGTTCATAGTCCAGCACCACATATACAACTAAGTGTTGGAGAAACAAAAACCAGATGAAAAACAAATCAATTGATTACCTCTCTAATATACATATATATGTGTGTGTGTATATATATATATTTTATATATATATATATATATATTTTTTTTTAAATCACATTGGCTTGGCAAGGTAGCACATGCCTGTGTAATACTAGTAACTCAGAGGGCTGAGGCAGGAGGATCACAACTTCAAACCCAGCCTTAGCAACTTAGCAAGGCCCTAAACAACTTAATGAGACTCTGTCCCAAATTTAAAAAAAAAATCTTTGAAAAGGTCTGGATGTGGCACAGTGGTTAAGCGTCCCTGGGTTCAATCCCCAGTACCTAAGTAAATAAATAAGGCTGAGGATGTAGCCTGCTGGTAAAGCACCAGGGGTTCAATCTCCAGTACCCCCCTCCAAAAAAACCCCAAAAAACTAAACAACCCATAGATTGATTAGCAGGAGGTTACTGTAGATCATTTTTCTTTTAAGGATTAACATGGAAGGGACTTCACTATAGATTGTGCTCTTCGTGACTGATTGTGTGAATCTGGTGTTTTCATAAAAAAATGATGTGTTTGAGAATTGACCTGGTTCACTTTGCATGTGTGACTGCACTTTGATCTGTTCTTCTGGGGCCTAGTGCAGTCCAAATTAATAGCCTCCCATAAATCTGTTTAACAGAGGCTAGTTGGGAGATTAATAAAGAGTAGACATTAGATCAAGATTTGTTATTGCAGTAAAAGTAAGGACATAATTCAAGGTCTTTTTCTTCCATTCAGATGGTCTAAATCAGCATTTTGATATAAAAGTATAATAATATCTATATTTTTTACCATGATTATAAGGTTGTTCCTGGCTCCTGTTTGTGATCCTTTTGTCATTTCTGTGACTAATTCACAACAATACTTGGATACTTGGAAGAAGACACACTTCATGATTTAATTTAACAAATATTTCTTTTTTAAGCAAGCGTTGGCATTGGGACATCATGAGGAATAAGATTGTCTCCTGCCCTTAAGATTCTCACTGTCTGGAGGGAAATAAGGACAGGTAAATGGCAATTATGATACAGCAAGTTAAAGGAAACTTCAGAAGTGAGAATGAGTTGAGATCAGGGGAACTTAGCCCAGTGGGGGCAGGAGGGTGGAGTTAGGGAATGCTTCCCAGGAGGACTGACAATAGGACCTAAGACTGAGCAGGAGTTGCCCAGGGGACTGTAGGTGTGGAAATGGAGTGACGGTGGAGAGGGGGCACTGATGGTGAATGAGAAGCACCTCCAAGGCTTGGAGTGATGGCCTCTGGGAGGTATTCAGAACTAGAGGTGTTTCAGGTCCAGGGGATGGAGCCCTGTGTGTGATGTGAGGAGTTGTGAAACTGGAGAGGAAGTTGAGAGAAGGACTTGAAGGTCATTCATTATCTGTCACCTTGTGGGGCTTGGATTACTCGAGTCCAAAGGTCATTAGAAGGCTTTAGAGAGGAGAGTGACAGGATCAGATTTCTCACTTTAGAAAGACTTCGGTTACAAGGTGAACAGTGGTTGGAACAGGCCTGGGTTGCCAGCACTGGTGTTGTGTGTGAATTAGAAAAACACTTGTAAATTAGAACACTGTTCCTCCTCTGAGTACACAGGTGATCTAATAGTGCCCTGCAACCCTGATCCTGGGAACTGAGTTGGATAGTACTTCAGGGCCTATTTCTTGAACCTGGGTGCCTTCAAGCAGGGCACAACCTGTATAACATTTCACAATGGCTCTATTAGTAAAAGAGTTTTGCACAGAATCCTGGTAAGAGATGCTGAGGGCATGAACTAGGATAGAGATAAGCAGAAGACTCCTGGAGATATTAAAAACAGATAGGATTTTAGTGACTAGATACAGAAATAAAGAAGAAAGCGGTGTGTCTTTGTATTTTTTTGTTTGTTTTTTTAAAGAGAGAAGGACAGTGAGAGAGAGAGAGAGAATCGATTTTTGTTGAGTTTTTCACATGGCTTTTGTTGCTCTGATGCTTACTTGTGTATGTGGGTACTGGGGTTCGTGGGTGCTGGGGTTTGAATACATGTATTTGCCTATGCTGGATAAGTGCCGCATCTGCTGAGCCACTGCTCCAGCCCTGTGTCTTTGTGTTTTTATGAGCCTGTTAGAATGTTTAATACTGTCCGTCCCTATCTTTATTCCACTCTGTCTTCTCAAGATGAACTCCTTTTCCAAAGAAATCATTGTGTACTTGAGAAGAGCTGGGGAGAGCCTCTGTCTGGTGGTAAATAAATAAGTATATTTGGAAGTTAGGATGCCATGTGATGTGTGGAGGGTATGGCACAAACTGGGGACTGTGAGGCAGGTCCATTCTGCCTGAATGTGAAGAGGGAACCAAGTTGGACAACAGGAGTGGCCTTTTAAAACAGCATGTGGTCACAGACAAGGGAGACTGAAGATAGTTAGAATCCCAGGAGGGAGGTAAGAATCTGATGCTCCTGTCAAAATCCCAGAAGTGTAAAACTTTTGGAAAAGTTTGAAGTCTTTGTTCGACTGATTTTAGGTGTAGTACCATTATGATGATTGCAGTGAGAGATGAAGAAGGGGTAAAACCCTAATGATTATGAGTACAGTGCTCATTTATTTCACAAATATTGAGTGTTTTGTGCTAGGTCCCTGACAAATGTGATGAATAAAACAGGCAATGTCTCTGCCATGGAGCCATGTCAGTGCAATTAGATATTATCTAGAAGTTCACATGGGAGATATAGTAGTTTTCTCAGATTGCTCTGGGGTCACTATGGGACATGGTTAAAGACACAGAAGCCAGGTAGGGACCATATTTTCCTACAGCAGAGGGAAATATACTGTGCAGTGTCATTGATTTGGGGGCAAGAGATAAGAGTTAAGAAGAAGTGGAAGACTGGATTTGTTCTTTGCACGTAAAGGGTGAGGCAATTGAAGAGTCAAGACATGGACTCCTCATATCTGGTTTGAGTGACTGGGTAGTGAGATGCTTTTCTTCTACTGAGATGGAAATCCAGAAGAAGGCATGGGTGAAAAGAATGAATTTTTAGAATTATACTATTTTCTCAAAAAATTGATATACCTACATCCAATATGACTTAGATGGCTAAGTCATATTTCTAAACCTATGTGATCAGATTTGGTCAAAATTGCTTGTGTGTATGGATGTGATATTCATCAGGGAGTTTGTGAAGATTTTGGGTGTGTAGAATCAACACTCAGTAGCCAAATTTTCTCAGAGAGCATTATGCCTAACATAAGATTCTACAGAAACTGGAGTACCCTAATTTGGTTCTAGGAGAGATGCTTAATCAAGCATCTATGGGTCCTCATTTAAAAGACTGGATGGATGAATGTTTGGAGGAAACTAACATTTTGATAGCTCCTTTTTTTCAAGTCCAGATAGAGCTTCAGATTATGGAGTAAGTTATAATTCCATTCATGCCACCAACTCCTACTGTTCAGTCTTTTCCATAGGCCCTTAAGACATCTTATAAATGGCACTCACTCAGTTCCTAAAATTAGGTGACAAGAGGTAGCAGGACACACAGTGTGTAGTACTTTTCTTATGTTCCTAATGGGGACAAATGTACCAGGAAATAATTTGTTGATTATCACATAGATTATTAAAGAAATCAGGGAACTGTTATAATAAACCAAATAACTAATTGGTAACACATATTACTTAAATGGATATATTTACTAAAATGCTATTGATTTAGGACAACTTCATATTTTCTAGACTAATATTAAGCCAAGAATATGTACTTTGTCATATATAAATTCTAAGGGGAGGGTCACCATGTGATAATTAAAAATCTGTGAATTGTAAAACTCAAAGGAAAAGATTCATCTATGGTGTTATTTGAACCCTTTTCAGTTGTATGATGTGTTAGTACTAGACAACAGTTAGGATGATGTGAAAACAGAAGACAGAAAATGAGGTAAATAGTCCAACCTAAGGGAAGAAGCCTTTTTAGGCATCAGAAATAGGGGGGTGAAGATCAGAGGGGAGGACTGGAGAGGCAAAAAAGGACTTGCCAAGAAGTCTAGAATGGAAAATGAGTGGAATTTTGCCTGAGAAAGGGAGAATGTATTTTGGAGGGATGAACACAAGAATTCTCTGTTGGAGGAAAGGAAGTGGAAAGCCAACTAGATATTTGATACTCAGAAAGCAGGTCTGTATGTCTATGGGTTTGTTCCTATATGTTAAGCAGTGACATCATTGAATGTTATTGCTATAAAATCAGTTTATTGAGCTGTCTCATATAAGCATGTCTGGTCTATAAGCATGAAGAAATAAGCATTTTTTTCTAGTATGTGTAATTAGCTGAGTTTTTTGCATCCCCCTACCTTACTGGGTAGCCATTTCTTTTAATAGTTCATCAGCCAATTCTATTATTATTGTCACATTGGAGTAGTCAGATTGTCTTGGTTTTACAGTTACAATCCAGTCCTGCCTGTGCATTTTGAAACTTCCATCTTTTATTTGAGCTGAAATTCTCTCTGTAAATCAAGCTGGGCTTATGTCTCCAGAGGCCTGAAGTTGGAAAGGAGTAGGGTACAAGGCCTCAGTCTCTTTTAATTGTGCTTCCATTTTCCTGCAGGAGTTCAGCTTGAGTCTTGGGAGGAGGATAAAAGAGATCAATATTTTCCTATGAGCCTGTCAGCTGAAGTGTGTTTTCATAGATTGATCCAAGTAGAAGGTGCTCCAACTGTGGTTCAATATTTGGTTTCTAGAAGGTCTTGGAGGGGTCTTCTCTTTGCACAATGCCTTGGTATGGAATATCCCAAAGAACCTAGCTACCTACTACAGAGTCCATTTTATAAATAGGAAACTCTCCACTTCTTTGTGTATCAATATGTATGAAGGTCATCCTATGGGTTCATCTCTCTCTTGCCCTTTTCTTCAATTTGAGCAGCATCAAAAATCTGCCTATCCCATGGTCCAGCAATGGCGTGTGAGTTAGACCACCTCCTGACTTAACGTGGCCTCCCATGATTCACATTTTACTCAGGAGTGCGCTTTCTGAACAAGGTACTTCCCCAGAAGTCAGCACATTTCTCTTTCCCAGTCCTCTTCTTATCATGTGTGGTTGGGGTATGAGATTTGTTAGTGGAAATTGTGTAGCTTTGTCTGATCTAGTGCCTCTTACTTACCATAAATGAATGTGCCTGGAATTTTGTTTTTATTAGTTCAACATTGTCTTACATAATGAAAGGATTCCTTGGTTCAGTCATACATGCATACATATTGACAGAGTTACCCAAACCCAGTCCTTGTCCAGGATCTCCACCCCTTCCCCCACTCCCTGTTCTTGTGTCTTCTTTGTAGTTCCCCCAAGTTACTGATATAAATGACCATGCACATGTAATTTAAACCTTGGAATTACTAGATTTACACACCTATCTCAGTGCATTTGGGGTTCTCATTGGAGTCAACTGTACTCTACAATATGGAGCACCCTCCCTTTTAACCTCCATCTCCTCCTTCCCTTCCCAACCCCATAGCTATAGTCCCCATGGCTTATGTGTTACTTCAGGTTTGGTGGGTCTATTAAATAAACTTGACTAACTTTCATCCTATCTTAGGTTTTATTCTAGCCATCACATACGAGAGAAAACATTCAACTCCTAAGTCTCTAGGTTTGGCTTGTTCCACTCAGCTTGAATTTTTCCCCATTTCCTTCCATCTTCCTGCAAAGCTATAATATCATTCTTTCTAATAGCTGATTAGAATATATATATAGTTTTTGGACCCATTTATCTAGTGAAGAGAATTAAGTTTTTTCCATAATTTCACTATTGTAAATTGAGCTGCTATAAACATTGATATAATTGTATCTCTGTAATAAGCTGATTCTAGCTCTTCTGGAAAAAAATATCCAGGAGTAGGATAGCTGGATCAAACAGTGGTTCCATCCTTAATTGTTTGAGGAATCTCCACACTGCTTTCCAGAGCGGCTGTACCAGCTTGCAGTTCCACCAAGGGAGTGTTAGGGTTCCTTTCTCCCCACAATGCCTCCAGCATCTATTATTATTTGTATTTTTGATTTTTGCCATTCTGACTGGAGTGAGGTGGAATATTAGTGCAGTTTTGATTTGCTAGTGATAAAGAACACTTTCTCGTATATCTTTTGGCTTTTTGAATTTCCTCTGTTGTGAAGTTTCTGTTTAGTTTCATAACCCATTTATTGAGTGGAGTGTTTGTGCTTTTGGTATTAGCCCCCTGTTGGAGGCATAGCAGGCCATGATTTTCTCCCATTCTGTAGGTTCTCTCTGGACACTCTTGACTAATTCCTTAGCTATGCAGAAGCTTTTCAGTCTAATGGCATCCCACTCATTAATTCTTGTGCTATGGGAGTCTTGTTGAAGAAGAAGGTGCTTATACCAATATGATGTAGTGTTGATCCTATTTTTCGTCTAATAATTGTATAGTTGCTGATTTAATTCCCATTTCTTTAATCTATTTCAATTGATTTTTATGTGGGGTGAGAGATAAGGATCTAATTTCAATTGTGTGCTTATGGCTGCCCCATTTGTCCAGAACCATTTGTTGAACAGGTTGTCTTTCCTTCAAGCTATATTTTTGCCCCCTTTGTCAAATATCAGATGGCTAAAGATTTTAGGATTTGACTCTGTGTCTTCTATGCCATTGGTCTTTCTGCTTATTTTGATATCAATACCATGCATTTTTGTTACTACATCTCTATAGTATAATTTCAGGTCAGGTATTGAGCTCCCTCCTATCTTGTTTTTTTGTTTTGTTTTGTTTTGTTTTTGTTTATTTGTTTGGTTGATTTTGTTTCTTAGTAGTGCTTTGGCTATTCTGGATTTCTTATTATTCTAAATGAATTTGAGAAGTGATTTTTCTATACCTGTGGAGAATGACATTGGTATCTTGATGGGGATTGTCTTGAAGTCTACAGCACTTTCGGCAGAATGGCAATTTTAACTATATTGATCCTGCCTAACCAAAAACATGGCATGTCTTTGTATTTTCTCAGGTCTTCAATTTCTTTCATCATGTAGAGGTCTTTTAATCTTTGTTAGATTAATTCCCACATATTTTATTCTTTTTGAGGTTTTTGTGAATGGGACAGCTTTCCTAATTTCTTCTTTGGCAGAAAAGCTATTAGAGTATTGGAAAATTATTGATTTGTGGTTGCTGATCCTGCCACTTGTATCCTTCCACTTTGTTGAATTCATTTATAAGCTCTAGAAGTCCTCTGATAGAGTTTTTTTGGGTCTTCTAGGTGTAGGATCATATTACTGGCAAATAGAGATACTTTAACATCCTGTTTTCCTGTTCAAATCCTTTTGATTTCCTTCTCTTGTCTAATTGCTCTGGCTTGGGATTCAAGGACTAAATTGAATAAGAGTAGTGTCTAGTTCCAAGTTTAATGAGAACGCTTTCAGTTTTTCTCCGTTAAGTATAATGTTGACTATGGGTTTGTCACAAATGGCCTTGACAAAATTAAGGTAAGTTCCTTTGATCCCTATATCTCAAGAGTTTTGAGCACAAATGGGTGCTGGATTTCGTCAAAAGCCTTTTCTGCATCAATTTGGATGATCATATATTCTTTGTCTTTAATTCTGTTTAAGTGATTTGCATATGTTGACCCAAGCTTTCGTGCCTGGAATGAAGCCATTTGAGTGTGATGTATTATCTTTTTGATGTGTTTTTGGATGCAGTTTGCAAGGATTTTGTTAAGGATTTTTGTGTCTACAGTCATCAGGGATATTGGTCTGTAGTTTTCTTGATGTGTTCTTGTTGAGTTTTGGTATCAGGGTAATGGTTGCATCATAAAAAGTATTTGTGGGGCTGGAGTGGTGGGTCAGTGGTTACAGCGTTTGCCTGGCAGGCATGAGGACACCGGTTTGAACCCCAGCACCATGTACACAATAAGAGTTGGAGCAACGAAAGCCACATGAAAAACTAAATAGAATTCTCTCCCTCTCTCTCTCTCTCTCTCTCTCTCTCTCTCTGTCCCTCTCTTTTAAAAAGAAATAAAACAAATAAAAAGTGTTTGGGAGGGCTCCATTCCTTTCAATTTCATGGAATAGCTTACTAATGAGAGTGTTAATTCTTATTCAAAGGTCTGGTAGAACTCAGATGAGAATCCATCAGATCCTAGGCTTTTCTTTTTTGGAAGAGTTTTGATTGCTGTTTCAATTTTTATAACTGATATTGGTCTGTTGAGCTGTTCAATATCTTGCTGCATCAGTTTTGAATGTTGTATTTGGCTAGGTATTTGTCCATATCTCCAGACTTTCTAATTTGAGGAGTATAGTCTTTCAAAATAGTTTCTGATAATTCTTTGGATATCAGATGAGTCAGTGGTGATATCTTCATTTTCATTTCTGAGTTTGTTGATTTGCTTCATTTCATTCTTTGAGGTTGCTAGGAGTTTGTCAATTTTATTTTTTACTTTAAAGAGCCTACTTTTTGTTTCTTTTTTTCTTTGTATTCTTTTTCTTTGTTGTTGTTGTTCTCAATTTCATTGATTTTGGCTCTGATCTTGGTTTTTTCCTGACTTGTACTGGATTGAGGACTGCATTGTTCTTCTTTTTGTAAAGATTTGAGGTGTAGCATAAATTTATTTATTTAGGCTCTCTCCTGATTTTTGATGAAGGCAATCTGTCCTATAAATTTACCTATTAAGAATGCTTTCATACTGTCCCAGAGGTTATATGTAGTGCCTTCATTTTCTTTCATTTCCACAAATTTCTTGATTTATTTTCTCATTTCATCTTTTCTTCATTTAAGAGGGTATTATTCAATCTCCATTTATTTATGTACTTTCTGTTATTTTTCTTGCTATTAATTGCTAGGATCATAACATTGTGGTCTAATAGGATACATGGGATTATATAAACTTTTTTATTTGCTAAGATTGTTTTTATGATCCATCTTTTAGTGATAAAGGTGTATTAAAGCCCCACAATATTATTGTGTTGAGATCTATAAGTGGTTTAATGTCATAGAGTAATTTTTGGCATATTTGAGAGTGTAGCAGTTTTGTGCACAAATGTGAACTGTGGTTACGTCTTCTTGACGTAGCATTCCCTTAATTAAGATGTAGTGGCCTTCTTTGTCTCTTCTGGCTAATTTTTGGTCAAAAACTACTTTGTCAGATATGAGTACTGCAACACTGACTTTCGTTTTTAGGCCATATGCATGGTAGTTTTTTTTTTTCCAACCTTTCACCTTCAATATATTGCTGTCCTTAGCTGTGAGGTGACTCTCCTATAAGTAGCATATTATTGGATTTTGTTTTTTGATCCAGTCTACTAATCTATTTCTTTTGATTGGGGCATTGAGTCTATTCACATTCAGTTTTATAATAGGTATGTTAATTTGGTTCTCTGGCATTGTGACCTTTGCTATATTTTGTGCCATCTTGGATATCTTTTAGTAAATGTGCTTTTATTGAGTTTCCTCTGACTGTGGGCTTTGGGAGTTGTTTGATTATTCCTCTGTTTGAAGTTTCTCTTTGAGTATTTATTCTCTGTAGTGCTGGTTTTCTGTTCATGTGTGTTGCTAATTTGTTCTTATCATGGCAAGTTTTTACTCCTCATCAAATCTGAAGCTGGGTTTTGCTGGGCAAAGTATTTTTGACTCACAATTATTGTCTTTTGATAGTTGAAAATTTTCATTCCATGCTTTCCTCACCTTTATGGTCTGATTTGAGAAATCCACAGTGATCCTTATTGGTTTGCCTCTGAATGTGACTTGGTGTTCTTCTCTTACCACTTTTAATATTCTTTCCTTGTTTTCTCTGTTATTCATTTTGAATATGGTGTGTCTTGGTGACTGCCTCATTTGGTTAGGTTTATTTAATGTTCTATAGGCCTCTTGGATATGAATATGGATCTATTTTGATAGGAGGAAATTTTTCTTTGGTTATCTCTTTGAGAGAGTTCTCTATGCTGTTCATTTGTTGTTCAATGTTCTCCCTATTTTAGTCACTCTCCGGGTATTTCTTCTGATTTCATCCCATACTTCTTGGTAATCCTGATCATGATCAGTAAGTCTTTTTCCTGGTCTATCTTCTGTGCATTCAAGAATACTCAGCTTTTCTTCATTGTTTGATGTTCTTTCTTGCAGAACTGAAGTTCTATTTTCTGTTGAGTTTCCTCTGATAGTAATGTCTTCCGTTGAACTTTTATTTTGGTTGACTGTATTTTTCAATTCTAAGAGCTCTGCCATTTCTTTTTTCAGCATCTCTAATTCTTTGTTCAAATGATGTTTCAGTTCCCACAATTGCTATCTTATTTCCGTCTTTAAATCTTCTTTTAATTCTTTGATCACTTTAATAATCAGGTTGTTACTTTCTTCTAAGTTTTTACCCAGGTCCCTATTCATGGAATCCTTGACTGGGGAGTTGTAGGTTTGAGGAGAATTGTTTCTCATTTTCCATGTCAGAAGTGGGGCCTGAGACCTCTCACTGGCTATTTTACTTTGGGACTTTGTTGACAGATTGTGGGTTTTTTATTTCTTTGCTTATTTGGGCTGGGGTGCAATTTGTGTAGTACAGTTCAGCAGTTGGCTCTCTGACCTGTGAATTATTATTGACTTTTACAATTTCCTATATGTCATGAGATAAGGGAAGAGTCAATACGTGCAGCTGATGCATATAATAGACAGCATTGAATTGGTGCCTTTTTTCTTTCTTATACAATGTTAATTACCACTTATGAGAGGAGTAGAAGGATTAGCAACTATTTCCACCAGACTATACCTGGTTTAAAATCAAACACCCATTTTCAAGTTTGGCATTCACTTCAAATTTCCGGTACCTTACTAGGTAAGTAAAAATAGAATTGAGAGCAAAGGAGATGTGATAGGAAGTTAGAGAGGAACTTGTGAACTTGGAGCAAGAGCAGCAAGAGAGTAGAGATGATGTAGGATATTCTAATAAAATGAAAAAAAGAAAAAGAGAAGAGGAAAAGACTGAGGTAATGACTTCAGGGGAGGGTGAAAGAGAGAGAAACAATGTTTAGCTGTTGCCAGAAGAAAGTGAAGAAGGGGTAGCAGAGAAATTCACCACTCAGAGGCTATACAGCACAAAAACAAAACGTGCTAGTCTGCAAGAACACAAACAAAAACAATAACTAACCACAGCAAAACAAGCAAAGCAAAAGAATAAGAATAAAAAAACAAACAAATGAGAGAAAACAAAACAAAACAAAAAAACCAATATTTTAATGGAAAGTTGGGAGGATTGTGGATTATTTCCAACAACGAGGTAAAAATAGACAGTGTGGGTTGATGATCATGTCTGGCTCCTGGATGGAGGCCCTTCCAGGGTGAGGTTGCTCGGTGGGCCTGGCTTTGCTGTTCTCAGCGGGATTTCAGATTCCCAGGAATCCTCTCAGTGTTCTTGTCATGTGGAGGGAATGCAGACCTTCACTGCCACTGCTACATGTGAATACTGCCTTTCAGCTTTCTTGGGTTGAGACCCTGGGTGCTTTTGTGACCACCTGCCAGACTCCTGTCCCACTTCAGTCAGGGCCCCAGCAGCTGCTGGCAATCTTGTGAATCCCAGGGCAGCTGTGAGAAGTGGGCACAGATCCTAGGGGCATGGCCACCCAGAACTCCTGGCACCTGGGGCATATGCCACCCCAAACTCAGGGTGCCTGAGTGGCACTCCTGCATGGTACACTTGGCTCCTAGGACCATGTCTACCCTGAACTCACAGGGCCTGAGGCAGTTAGAATATGGGGTTCCTGGGGTCATCAGCAACTGATGGTGCCACACCTCGGGCAGCCTCTGACCCAAACTGTCGGCTTTCAGAGCGGCTGCCTGGACTGCCCAGCTTCTCTATATGGTGATCTCCCTGGCTTTCTTTGGCCAGTTGGTAGGCACATCTAAGTTATGTGCACTCATGCAGACCCTGGTTTTGGCCAAGGAGTGCTAGGCCTTCTGTTAGCAGGATTCTCCGTGCCACTTTGTCCTTCCTGTATTTGTGTGTACTCTTCCCTCCCTCTGTGCTGAACCAGCAGCACAACCAGTGGGTGGTGGTCCTTGCAGCCACAGATGCTTGATCCCTATGTGCTTTTTCTTCCTTGCTTATTGTATCCAAGCCTCTGAGTCTCTAGTTTTCTTTCTATGTATACTAAATACTTTCAGTGAAATTTTGCCATTCACCCACCTTGCAGAAAGGCACTTCTCCCCCTGCAGGCATCCTGCTTCATGGGGAGATTGTACATGCAGCCCTCCCACCTGTCGCCACCTTCCTCATCCTGGCTGCCAATTTTTGAAAATAATCTTGGCATCTTGGATACATAGTGCCTTTGGTTTCCAACAGTTTGCCTGTGTCGTTGATTGTGGGGAAATTGAATCATGTTGGGTACTAAACACTATATGTTCCAATAGCAAGAGTCCCCTGTTCAGAATAAAAACTATGAGCTCCTATGAAATGTGAATCTGAATGAAAGGGCAGTACGTGAATTGGGCAGGGTTTTATTTGCCTATGAGTGATGAGTCTCATAGAGGATACAATAAAGGAAAGAAATTTAAGAACAGTTTGAAATTTCTAATTATTTAATATCTTATGATTTATTTATTGTATTTTGGCTAGGCTATAACCTTTGAGGACTAAAATTGTTTTTTTCTTTAAAAATTATTTTCACTTGTAGTTGAAAATGGCATATGCTTATGGTATATAATCTGATGTGTTTTTGTTTTGTTTTGTTTTTAATAAAGAGAGAAGGACAATGTGAGAGAGAGAGAGACAGAGAGAATCAATTTTTATTGAGTTTTTCACACGGCTTTCGTTGCTCCAACACTTAGTTGTGTATGTGGGTGCTGGGGTTTGAACCTGTGTACTTGTGCATTCTGGGCAAGTACTGCAAGCGCCGTAACCGCCAAGTCATCGCTCCAGCCCCGTAACCTGATGTTTTAATATGTATACATTTTGGAATAACTAAGTCAAACTAGTTAACATGCACTACTTCATTTTTTACTTTATTGTGATTAGAATGCTTAAAATCTATTCTCATAACCCTCTTCAATTGTATATTATTAACTGTGTTAGCATGATGTACATTAGATCTCTTGAACTCATTTCTTCCGTCTTATTCAAATTTTATATCCCTTGACAAACATCTCCTGAAATTCACCAATCCTCAGCCATTGGTCATCACCATTCTACTCTCACTGTCTGAGTTCAATTACTTTAGACTCCACATATAAGTGACACTATGTATTCATCTTTCTGTCCCTGACTTATTTCACCTACTCTAATGTCCTCCAGGTTCATCCATGTTGTTCTAAATGATTGGATTTCCTTCCTTATTAAGACTGAATAGTATTTCATAGTGTATAGGGACCATATCTACTTACTCATTTATCTGTTGATGGACACTCATATTTGTTTCAATACTTACCTATTGTGAATAGTGTTGTAAAGATAAAGGAAGTGCAGAAACCTCTTCATATTGAGTTCTCATATGTTCTGAGTTGTGTGATTGTTGGTTGATATGTATATTAGTCAGTTTCTATTGCTGTGACAAAACACTTGAGACAAGCAACTTATGAGGAGGAAAAGTTTATTTTGGGTCATGGCTTTATGAGTTTCAGTCCATGGTCACTTGGGCTGTGCTTTGGGGCTGTGGCAACATAGAATTTCATTGTGGGACAAAGGAGGCCTGCTTACCTTATGGTTACTGAGAAGCAAAGAAAGAGAGAGAAAGGGGTTGGGGATCCCAATATCACCTTCAAGGGCATGATGCATGTGGACCTAATTTCCTCCCACTGGTTCCACCTCTTGAAGATTTCACCACCTCCCAATAGTGCCACAAGCTGGTGACCGAGTCTTTAACACATTGGTCTTTTGGAAGACATTCCAGGTCAATCTTGGCATATGGTAGCTCTGTACTTTTAAAGAACCCTCCATACTACTTTCTGTAATGGTGCTGATTTATATCCCTACCAACAGCATGCCAATGTTCTCTTTTTTCCACATCCTTTCCAACACATGAGATCTTTCATCTTTTTTGATAATGGGAATTTTGTCAGGTATGAGGTGATATATAATTGTGCTTTTAATTTGCATTTCCTTGATGATTAATGGTATTTTTTTATATACCTGCTAGCCATTGGTCTTCACTTGATAAATGTCTGAGCATATCCTTTGCCCATTTTAACATCATTATTGTTATTATTATTACTTTACTCTGAGTGATTTGGTCTTCTGACATATTTTAATATTAGCCCTTATCAGTTGTATAGTTTATAATTTTTTTCGTCCATTATGAGGCTCTACTTTTTATTCACCTCTGTATTCACAGCCTTAGTGCAGAGTGCTTGATAAATATGTCAGTTGACTGATTGATGGGCAGATAGTCATAAGTGCTAAGATGAGGACCTTCAGAGTTAGCAACAAAAGTTCTTAACATGACAGTTGCTATGATTTAAGCACAAACTATATATAGGGTTAGTCCATTGTTTAATGGAATCCACACACTGCTTAGAGGTGGGTAATATTCTCCCAGTTTTATGGATGAAAATACTATAAGTCTGAATCCAAAGTCGTCTTTTAATTTTTATTTTTGTCAGTTTTAGATGTACAGAGTTTAAAATATAAGTATTGTAAAATACTTATACTAGAATTTAATAATTGTTCTACACATAAAGCCTTTCTTGGCTACATATACACTGATTCTTCTAATTCCCACTTCCCTATATTGTACGTCACTGTCACAAATCCTAAAAGAATCTCTGTTTACTCTTTCTCCATTCTTTTTGTATTAGAATTGCTTTTAAGTTCTCTAATCACTTTGTGTTGCAAGATTCAATGGCCATTCATCAGTAGTAATCAGAACAGTTGCTTGCTCCTTCTTTCTTTCTTCCTTTTCTGTCTATGACCATCCCTTTGGATTTTCTCACTTTTCAACAGAAGTCCTTCCTAGTCCCCTTTAAAAAAAATAGGGTTGAGAGAGAAGTCAGGATCAGCTTTTTCTTCCTATTCAATCTCAAAAATATGTGTATGAAAATATATATATGTGTGTGTGTGTGTGTGTGTGTGTGTGTGTGTATGTGTGTGTGTGTGTGTGTGTATGGAATAGAAGATGGATGAAAATGGTAACATGGATTCATCTTAAATTTTACTTGGGCTCCTTACTGAACCAATAAACAAGCATTTCAAAATATTTACAAGATTCAGGTAAAAGTGAGTATATATCGATATTGCCACATAGCTCTTCAGTTCCATAAGTGGTTGGGCCAGAAGTTCTGTAGTCATTGCCACTAGTGTGGCGTGAGTGTCACCATGTCACAAGAGCTCATAGCTTCCAGCTTGGTGCTTTTTTCAATTATTAGGCTGAGTAGAGGAACCACTCACTACCAGATGAGGAAATTCCTTGCTATTCCACCATTTGTCAGTTGAAGTGGCTTTGCTGAGGCAACTTGGACGAATTGAAATTGCATCTTCCAGAAGCCATATGATTCTGGAATAGAATTGGTAATAGAATCTGGACTAATAACAGGCATTCTTATATTTTTAATCTAGTGCTATGGATAAAATTATCCCAAAATTTAGTGGCTAAAAGTAACAACAATTTTATTTTCTTCATGATTTTGCTGGTTGACTGGGCTTAACTGGGAGACGTGTTTGCTTGTTACTCTTGAAGTCTAGTGATTACAAATGGAAGACAGCTAGAGGCCTGACTGGAAAGCTGGGAAGTTAGGACTTTTTTCTTTTCCAGGTATTATTGAAACCACCAGTGCTCTCTATATTAGCACAACTGGATTTTTGCCTGGGCAGGTCAGCATTGCCAAAAATAAAAAAAAATGGAGACATCTACAATTTCTCCAACATTGTAATAATTAGAGCCAATTGTACAGGCAGTCCAGACCCCATGAGGGAAGGGACTACAAAAGGCCAAACGTAATAGAATCTGTGCATCTTTGGAAACCTTTTAACATACTAACCCCTAGACAGGTGGTATCTGACTTTTTTTTTTTACCAGAATTTTCCATAATCATGAATAATAGTAAATATGATCATAGCAATGTAGTGGTATAGTGGAAGTAAGGTGAATATAATACCATCAATTTATACTAGTAGCCCCAAACCAAATTCAGTTATTACAACTATTGTTTTTTTGCTCTTTTGTTCTTATGTTTTTAACTACTTAAATTGATAATTATAATTGCTTCATGAAATTTGAAAATATTACTTCAGAAAGTTTTGCATTAGAAAGATAATCACAACAGGGGATCAATATGAAAAAGAGTCTTTATTCATCACAATGTGTGATAAATAACATGAGTGAAGTAAATTATTAAACTTTAGTAAGGGCAGTTTTTCACAAATCCATGCATGTTTATATTTAACTAAAGTTTCTAGGCCTCTTAAAGTTGTCTTTTTTAAGTTCATAAAGAGATAGGATGAGTTTAAAAATTCAGAAATATCCTTTCCTTATATACATTTTTTAAAACTGTGTTCCAAGACTGAATGAAGTCTTTCTCTTCTTTAAGATACAAATAGTGGTAGTTAAAACAAGAGTAACAAGTACAACAGCCGCCACCACTGACAGCACCACGGCAACAATATTAACTCCAGGAATGCTCCCAGGATCTTCTTCAGGGGTAACCAAAGCCACTTGTGCAATGTTGGATACTTTTGATGTCAAGTTGCTTTTGTCTACACTTTGAATGGCAATGAATACGTGGGTTGTGTTTTCTTCTGAGATGTTTTCTGGTTTAAACACAAAGGTTTCCTTGGAGTTGGCCTCTTTTGGCTGCAGGTCAGTAGTGTTAACTTGAAGAGCATCATCAAAATTGTCTCTTAGATCAATGA